>JAXGGA010013489.1:0-35066 GCA_038373865.1 Uloborus plumipes | reverse complement strand
TAACGGCTTAAAAGTGAGTAATCTAAGGAGAGGTAAATAACTTCCTTGACCTCCCCCTGTTATTTTCTTGCTTTTAGACCCAATTTAGACTTATAATCCAATATTAATTTTTTTTCTGAAAAAAAAAAAAAAAAAATTAATCAGGAAACTCCAACTTCAAATTGGCACTTTTCAAAATATTGGCTCAAATAATAATTAATGGAAGAAGAAAATAACTTTCTCTTGTCAAGTGATTCCTTACATTGTAAAATCAAAAAATTAGATCCACAACAAGAAACATCCATCTGGTCGGTTAATGCTTCCGAAAGAACCCATTCCGACAAGACTTGCAGTGAACATCGTCACACAACACTTCAGAATCAAAAAGCACTGTGCTGTCAAAAAGCACAAATTTCAAATATTCTAAATATTTTACGTTACCCTCCTTTATTGGACATGAAAATCTTGCATTTTGAAGCACTTTTAACTGAAAAATGTTGCATATTTAATGTTTTTTTCTGAAAGCATTTCTAATAATTTTGGTATGCTTTCTACTGAATTTTTTTAAATGAATCTTTACTGTAAATATAATTTTATTAATCTAAAAGTACAACTCTATATCATATCTCAAATTGATATTTTTTTATCAATTTCTCGAACGCTTCCGCTCGCTCTGCTGTCATCAGATAATCTTTTTTCAAATCTCTTCACTTCAAATCACTCGACCGCCACAATGCCCCCCTGGGTAGTAAACTGCTCCAACATACGGCATTTTAAACCTGACGTGGCGACCTGAACGTGTAGTGTAGCCCAGAGTCTTAAGGATGCCAGGCAGCTTATTATTTTGTTTTATTAACACTTTAGTGTAAATATAACTTTATTAATCTAAAACTACAGTTCTATATCATATCTCAAATTCATATGTTTTTATCAATTTCTCGAACGCTTCCGCTCGCTCTACGAGCTCGCTCTGCCGTCATCAGATAATACTTATTCAAATCTCTTCACTTCAAATCACTCGGCCGCCACAAATCTATAGTCTGATTTTTAGTACAATGCATGGCAGCTCTTAGAAACTATTGTAATCCTAGTTGTTATAATTTGTTGTTTTAAAAGCTGTTTTCAAAAAAAAAAGAAAAATCATGCTTTCAAATTTCCCCCTTTCATCCTTATCATTATAATTTATTTAAAGCAGTGGTTCTCTACTTTTTCAGACCATCACCCTCTTCTAGAGATTAACTGACACCTATTGCCCCTACCTTCTTCATAGTTGAAAAAGCTCAGGCCTCGCAGCGTTCCTATATTTCTGAAAAAGTTCCTATATTCCTATAATTCCTATATTTTCCTATAATTTGAGGATTCCGATTCCTTTTTTTTTTAAAAACTTTTTTTTGCTATTTTTATTATTTTTTTTTCTCCCGAGCTTCAGCTACTCTTTTTGTCGCACGCGTGGCTCTGCTAATGCCATTTTTTTCTCACCGTGTTTTTACCTCGCCTCTCAGCAACGTTGCAGTAGAATACGGCTGCGCAGTTCGTTTTTGCGCACATGAAGCAAGCGATCGAGGAGCAGTGACGTCATACATCCACTCCAGTTTTATCAATGAAACGTGATAACGTAGTAAACGTAGGGTGGAGCATACTCACATTGAGTTATTTCATTCGGCGATGTGTGCGAAGTGCAAGCTCGCAATACCCACAAAGAAACTCTTTTGAGAGCTCTTCCGATTGGTCAATCAGTCCATGACATCATTAGAGGGCGTTGCTAAAGCTTTCATACATTTTGATGCCATCACTTTAGCCCCGTTCACATGGCGCGTTTCCAACCCGGAAAAAACCCGCTTCGCACCGCATTCCGGGTTTTTGTGGAGTTAAAGCGGAACTTTTCTCCTCCTGCCCTTGACTGGAATCAAAGCGGGGTCGAAAAGGGTTTGTTTACTTTCGCCGTACTGGACATCAGGTTTCGACTGTTTTTGGTTGCTTCTGCTTGACGCTGTTGTATTTAATTATTTCATATCCTACTTATACTTTTATGATTAGCTAAATTAGTAGAATATAATGCTGGAATATTGATTGATAAAGCCGATGGCGCATCATAGAATGTGGAAAATTTAGCGAGGGTGCCTAGTCACCAAGAGCAATGGTGCCCCTCTCCATCTGCAATTTAGCCGATGGTCCCCCCCCCCCCCGTTGGCATCATTGCTTACTATTATTGAAACAAGTTACTGGAATATCTGCCTGAGTATGAAATGCGTATGCAATGAGTGACTGATCGATGGATGTTCTCTATTGCAGATCTTAGAAAGCAGAAACTTAAGCAAGGGATGGCCCATCCCTCTAAAAGAGGTGGCACCCCCCCCCCCCCAATACTTTTGCTAACCCCTCTCCCCACCCGGAATAAAAGCGCAGTAATGAGAGTAAGACCTTTTTAAAATACCTTTTCTAAAATTTTTGTGATGTAGTCTGCACCATGCCACCCCCCTCCCCAGCCCTCCTGCATTAGCTATTATTTTTAGAATAAATTACTGGAACATTTAACTAACAAAAGAGTCAACGGCAGTCCTCTACTTCTGATTTTCAAGTTGGCCGAGTGTTCTCTATTGCTGATTAGGGGTGCTAATCTGCCAAAGAGTGCAGCGATGCACAAGCCCCTAGGAAATTTTATGGAAAACCCCCAAATACATGATCCACCAATAATGCAACAAAATCATTTTAAATATCCTTCCTAAAAATTCCAATGGTGTAGTATATACCTCCTAATTCTCCATAGCTATGGGCACCACTACTTTCGCTGTAATTATTAGAATATTTTTTGAGATGGCCAATGACTGAGTTCACTACCGCAGATTTTAAAATGTAGAGATTTTAGTTAGGTGAGTGCCCCCCCCCCTTCCCCAAATATCAGAAAAACTCTAAGAACAACAACTCAAAAATCCTTTCCACCATAAACCATTCTTCTCGTATAAACCAACCAAATAAGACAAATACTAATAAAGTTTCGAAAGAGGTTTCCTACTATTAATAAATAATTTATTATGATAATTATTATTTTAAATATATTGATTTTTTGCATAGTTTTGTAAAATGTTCGGGGTTCCTTAGGAAGATTGGGCCCCAGTCCTAATCGGCATGTGAGGTAAACAGGTCCCTGCTAATTACATCCTTTTAACTTTTAATAAAGACTAAAAGCATTTATTTGCACGAAGCTTTCATTTTCGCGAATTTGGCGAGCATGTCGTAATGGCGAAAACATAACCTCGGGAAGTACTTTAGTCATTATTATTTATCTATTTATTCATTTCGTTTCTTTTATTTATTTATTTTAAATTATTTTATTTTATTTTTAATTATTTCTGTTCGGATAAAATTTGAGAAATCACCTTCATTTTAATTTTTGCGAAAATTGCGGCTCACGAAAAGAAATACTTTTGCAGTATTAAATCGTGAGCTAAACTGCTAAACACTCTAAAAAAAACACGTACTCGCAGATTGCAAACAATGCGCAAAGGATGTTGGGTAAAATTCCACTTTCTGTGGTACAACCGCTTTGTGCTTGTGAACGGGGATTTTTCCAACCGGTTTTTTTCGGGAGCGGAGCGGGGAAATGCGAGGTGAAAAAGTCTCATGTGAACGGGGCTTTTGAAAACTGCAATCTCTTTGCATCCGCTACAGGAATCGGATTTTTTGCATTTTTGATGTTTAATACGTTTTTTTAAGAGGAAAATAAATGAAATTTATTTTATTTCTTATTGAATTCAAAAAAAAAATTTTTTTTGCCTTTTTTTTTTAGTTTGATTTTCACAAAATTACTTAGTTTTTCACAAAAAATGGACTGTGAAAAATCCTGGACAGACCCCTGAAGTTTTGTTTTGAATTAAACTTAGTATGGAAAGATTAGAATGTGTAATGAGCAATCAGATATTTGTCATAGCAAATATTTTAAATTGTACTTAAAAATTTGTTAAGTAAAAAATACCATTTCTATATCATGTTCATTAAATCTTCTATCATTGATTTTTAAAGACACACTGTTATCAAGTTTGTGAGATAATACTATCAATGGACCAGATGAAGTGGTAGAAAAAAGGGAATAATAGTCATGTATAAAATGCAGTACAATGCTATATTTAAGTGCACAAAAGACTTGAACTTCAATTAAAACTTGTTTTGAAAATGAAATGTTTTTTCCTTTTTTCTGCTTTGGACTCATACCTGTTTTTCCAAAGTCCAAACTTGATCATGTGCAAGTGCTTAATTTGGATTCAAATTAACTGATTTGTTAAATACAGGGTGTAAAAAAACCAATGATTTTTTTTTTAAATAAAAAAAAAATCGGATTTTTTAAATTTAAATCAGATTTTTTTTAATTTAAATCGGATTTTTTTTATTTTTTTTAATTAGAAACTTCTGTAATTAATTAATTTACATTTATGAACGACGTACATTTAAGTTTTTAAAAATACAAAAACACCTTTGAAGTAAAACTTCACCAGTAAGGAACCCAGAAAAAAGTGTTAGGAGCTAATCTGAAAATAATCCTGTCTACTAGCTAGGATAAAAATCAAATGGGGCAGGAAGCTCAACCTAATCCTCACTTCATTCAGCCCCCCCCCCCTCTTTATTTTGCTTTTGTTTTGTAAAGCTGGAATATGTTCTATTTCAGCCACTAATAAAGACTGCCCCCCTCCCCCTAGTTGCTAATGCAAGGCATAGAAAATTCATCTTCTGTTTGGTTGTTTTTGTTTTTTCTTTTCACTGAAAGTATATCACACACATTCTACCATGTCCCTCCCCCCTCAATTCACTCTTTGCAACACCTGCCTTGCACCTGCATGTATTTTCCTTATTTCACATATTAGACAACAAATAGCACTATTTGTGCATACATATTATTTGAACTGCAACCTTCCATCATCTGTGGAGAGGGGATGAGTAGGAATTACTTTTCCATTTATTAGATGGAAATCAAAGCTATAAAGAAAATGGTAAAAGTAATGAAATTGGGATTGTCCAAGAGAATTTTTAAGGATTGAAATAAAAAGTGATTTTAATCAATAATTTAAAAAAAATCAATTGATTTAAATCGCGATTTAAATCATTGACACCCTGGTTAAAAACATTTAAAAATCCATTTTCTGTTGAAATTTATTTTCATTAAATATTGTTACTGTTGCTGCTTTTTTTTTATTATGATTTTGCACTTTTAAAACCGCCAAGTTTTTTCTTAACGTTTTTGAAATGTACCTTTGGTCAGTCATAAATTAATTAGTTATGAAATTATTTTATACCTTCAAGAATTTTCGTCTTACTAGTTGTAGTTTCAAAACTACCTCTGACTGCTAGTTTTAAGGATCTATTTTTCTAAAACTTGATTTTGTGAATGCTATACCTATTGCTCTTATGACTGGTAGGGGAAGCATTTTCAATATTTTTAATTGAATAATAGTATATTTGAAGTAACTTGTATAAAGCCAAACATTATATTTTTTGTTTGAAACATTCCTATGTTATCTCACAGGGGTGCCCATCCCCCCCAAGCTCAATGGTGCAAATTCCCCCCCCCCCCAAAAAAAAAAATGTTCACAACCCTGTTGTGATTTTTATTTTTATTTCTACCTGTCTTTATTTTAATTATTTTTTAAAATATTATTTTTTTAAATATTTATTTATTTTTTTAAATATTATTTATTTATTTATTTTATTTATTATTAATTTTCTAAAAGTACTAATTATGCGTAAAACAATCACTTTTTTCTCTTCCAGACATTCCAAGCACTCACACACAAAATAAATAAATAAATAATAATAATAAAGAAATAAAAGAACTAATTTAAATTAAAAATATTAATTAATGAATATTTTTTATTAAAAAAAACAGTAAATAATTTAAATAAATAAGTAAATAAATAAACTAGTTTTAAAAAATCCCCCCCAAAAATTTTGATGGTGCAACTTGCGCCTTATCCCCCCCTGTGGGCAGCTCTGTTATCTCAAATAGTCCCTATATTATTTTCGGTAAGTTCCTATATTTTATTTCTCATTCCTATATTTTTTTCAAAAAATTCCTATAATTCCTATATTTTTTTTTGCCAAATGTCACTTCTACCCCTGAAAGCTGTAACTGGGCACGAAGGAACATCAATATTATTGAAATCAAATGCCAAATTTAAATTTGAAGTAAAATGTGCATGATAATGCAATTTTAACCAATCCCTCTTGAACTAAAACAGTACAAAAAAATAAAAATACTGCCCCCCCCCCTTTTTTAAATCATTTTTTTCTTTTCTTTTCGTTCTTTTTCAAGGCATTCTGATAAGTATTTGAAAGGAAATACTTTACTTAAATCAGGTGCACTTTTCGAAAATAGAAACACATTTTTAAAGTTGGTATCTGGGTTCTTTTAACTCATAATTAAAGCTAAATGAAAAAAAGGAAAAAAAAAAAGAAAGTTTGAAAATTCGTGAACTTGGCGGCAAAAAACCAATACTTTCTTAAGGTTCAATCAAGATGTGAGGCGGAAGCATTCCTAAACCTTGTTTCGTTTTTAATTTGTGATCCTTGCCTGAACTTCTTGCAGTCGGTTTTGAATAAATGTTCAATTTCAGTAATTGCTCAATTTTTATTTTGTCTTTTAAATACTCATTGCCCCCCCCCTACGATGTCTCATGAATTTGTTGCCCCCAGATTGTCAACCACTGATCTAAGGTATTTAAAATCTTGATTCTAATAGAAATCCTAACTGTTAAACTACCTTGGAATTCACCTCTAAATGTCCTGTAGGTTTTAATGTATTCTCATTTTGAATTGAAATTTTGCATTTAAAATCTTGTTTTACTAATACAGTTTTCTTTAACAGGCTGATCGTGAAATGGTTGCTACTTTAATTGGTGATACTTTGAGCCGCAGGCACATTCCCGACCTCCCAGCTGTGGCACAAAATGAAAATACTTAAAAATAGTTATTTTCATGGAATCCATTGTATTCAATATTGGCCAAACTGAATTGTGCCATGTGTGTTTTGAAATAATTGTGTATTTTGCTTCCACTTGACTGACAATTTTACTATGTTTTTGTGCAGTGTGTTGTGTACATTATGAGCCTACTAATTTTATGTTGTGGTACCTGCTAATATTTTTTTTTTTTTTTTGTAATTTTCATAAGTAAAATATTTATAAGAAAATTATTAATTCCTTAGAACATTTTTTTCCTTCAAAGATGATTAAATGATCATTTTAAAATTATTTTTCACCTTGTTGCCAGCATAATTTCTCTGTCTCTCTCCCCCAAAGAAATTTACTTCAGGCTATATAAGTTTAACTAAGTGATGGAATTCAGGCATATGCAACAATTTTGCAAACTGGTTCTTAAAAGTTCTCAATGCTCCATGTACCGTTCCTAAAAATTTTAAAGGGAAATTTTAAGAACCAGTTCTTAGGAAGAGCTTTCTTAAAAATCATCTCTAAAATTATCCAGAAAGTCAGAAATATCTTTAAAACATCGCTGTAGGTTCTATTTAAGCTGAAAAAAGCTTCAGGGAAATGGATACAATTTGTTAGGAGAAAAGAAATAGATCACAGGTGTTGATCCTTTTAACCACTGGAAGCCACATTTAAATTAAGCAGTAATAGCAGAGACTGCATAAGTTAAAAAACTATTAAGTCTTCTCTTATGTATTCCTTGTACTTTTTGTTTATTTTTATTAATTTATTGCATTACATAGAAAAATTAAGGGGATAAAGAACTAACATATAGCAATGAAACAACTTTCAAATTGAATGAAGATAGTAAGTGCGATATTTGCTTTAGTTTTTAGCTTAAAAATAATTGAATACCTGAATTAACGTTTTATAATTGATCTCCTAAATCAGTATCTATAATTTGCGTTTCAAAAAAATATTTTGACATGTGGCAGTAACTGCTTCCAAAGCAGGCAAAAAAATTGTATACATACTCTCATAAGGTCAGAGACTGAAATGCTCAAACTATGAAAACTCAATGTCCTATTTCCAGATCTCTATGAGATCATTTTTAGTGCCAAAAGAGGAATTGAAGATATGTTTCCTTTACTTAAATTACTGTAGTTGTATTTCCATAGTTCTTCGGATCGAGCTACTAAATGTGGTTCAAATGTCAGTTTCATTACAGGAGTATGATCATCAGATTGCTGAAAATCTTTCGCTACAGTCTTGTGTTACAGAATAAAAAACAAAATTAGCTTAGTGCCCTGCTGGCTAACACTCGTAACAGCTACACTTATTAGTAACCAGAATTTAAGCCAACAACCGAAAATAGTTTGATGCGGACATGTTTCTTATTTTGCATATAATCTTGATTATTTTATATGTAAAAACTTCTGAATTGAGTTTTAAATTGTGAGTAAATATTAATTAATATATGAAGTAGCGTTTAGAAAGGCCACACAAATTCACAGAGACCATGTGCATCCTTGTGGCACTTCTGAAATAGATTGAAAGCAAAAATATTTCAAACATAAGGATAATCAACTTAATTGAATTACTCAGAGATCAGAACTCGGAGCCAGTAGTGACAAAATGGTTAAGCAATAACAATCATACTGTAAGAAAAATATATATATGGTAAGAAACTACAATTGCTAGAAAAATACTTTGTGTGGAGAGAAAAATATATTATGTATTGCTGTGGGTTGCTTAAATTCCTTTAACATGATACATATTGAAATATTAGAGCATTGATTACAATACATAAGTACTAAGAGCTATTAGTATCTCCTGAATTTATTATGATACATAAAACATTATTTCATTCTGAGCTCCAGCTAATACATATTTTTAATTTAATTTCTTTAAGGGGTTACAGTGCCTTTCTCACAAATTTCTTTAATTTAAGTGAAAAAGTTAATTCTTTGAAATTTTTAATTCTGCACTTGTTTAACAATCAATAATTTATTTTCAAACATTAAAAATTTTGAAAATTTGAAAAATTTAAGAAAATTTCATTTTTTTAAAAACCCTAAGGCTTTTTTGTTTCTGCACTAATTTCAAAATTTCTTTTTGCGAAATGGTCACAAGGATTACCTCAAAAAATCTGTGCATTCATTTTCTTATATTTTAATTTGAAAATATTTTGTGACCTTTTGTGTAAAAAAATCTTAGAAAATTTTGTTTTTCGAGGTTTAACAAACTCTAAAAATTTTTGTAATTTATAAAACGCTTATTCAATGCACAGTTTTGTTAAATATATTATCTTGAGTGCCAAAAATATTGCTTTAAAGTTATATCTTTAATAGAAAAAAATTCCTTAGCATTTCCAGTAACATAGAAATACAGTCGACGCTCGTTATAACGACCACACGTTATAAAGACCATCCTAATATAACGACCGGTGAGAAAACCCCCAACTGTATCCCAATATACTCTATGTTCTACCTCTTATAGCGACCACTCGTTATAAAGACCGTTTTCTGTAGGACGGAGACGGTCGTTATACCGAGCGTCGACTGTACTAAAAACTGATCACTGAGAAAAAGCACTTTAAAGTTTTTCTTTTCCATTAGAACACATAGCATGCATGCCCTAAAGTTACTCATAACTTTTTAAATAATTTAGCTACAACAATGCTATTTTTTCTGAGTGTTTTAAATAACTTTTCCTTTTGAAACGAGCAATAATTTTTTTTTTTAGATCTTTTGCTCATTTTTGAGGTACTGTAGCCCCTTAAAGGCATAGACAATTGATGAAGGAGCAATTTGACTGTGAAATACAATGAGAATACAGAAAAACTTACAGATTGGCGATTTTATGCAAGCAGTCCAAAAATTCTGTAACTGAAGTACTATTTGCATGAGAATAATTTTCATTCTCTAATTCCACAATATGATGATTTAAAGTGATGTGACAAAGTCACAATATTGATTTGCATGATGATTATATTATTTTTGTGGGATATTCACAACTTTGCAGAATTATTTCACACTTAGATGAGTATTGCAGATTATATTAATTTCGTGGGCAGAATTATTCTATTCGGAGGAGTCACTTATTGGTGAATATAGCAAAATTATATGATTTTGTGAGATATTCACAATGCTGAAGTATTACTTCTTCCGGAGAAGTCACTTGGTGACTATTGCAGGATTATATTATTTTTGTGTGCAGAATTATTCCATTCGGAGGTATCACTTATTGATGAATATTGTAGGATTATATTATTTTGTGGGATATTCCCACAATGCTGGAGAATTATTCCATTTGGAGGTATCACTTACCATAAAATCCCAAAAGACCCCCCCCCCCCACCATCGAATATACTCTCCCCCGCTTTTTCGTCTAAATGGAAATTTATCTTAAATCACGAATATACCCCCCTCCCCTGATTTTGCACCTTTCATTTTCGGAAACACCCCCCACTGCATGCGCCGGTAGACGTGACTTAGTTTCTCCATTCATTCCAAACCGGTCTTATCCTCAAGGTCAGCACCGCAACATTTTGCTTGTATCACGTGATATTCAGCTCAAAATCGTTGCAATTGCACCCTGCATTATTTTCTATTCTTTTCTTGCTCGCGCAGCTACCTTCACTCGCTCTCTCTTTTATCGTTATTCATTAGCACGTGGCCCAAAATGTCTCGTAAGAGTTTCACCCATTGAAAAGAAATTAGATTACGTTTCAATTTTGAAACGTAAGTTTCGCTTTTAGTAATTGGAATTGTTACTTTTTGTTGTACTATTTCTGTGCCCAAATTAAGCTGTAATGATAATATAGATATTTGAAGAAACTAGTGAACACCAAAAGGCTACTCATAAATTATACTGAAAAATAATATTATTTACTTTTGCTCTATAAAATTAACTGGAAAACTGAGTATTTATTTTTTGTCTTTTAAATATATTCTTATGTATCCTCCCATATAAAAAATTTCAAACTTTACAGTTAATGAATGATCTGAATCCCATCACTGGTTTTCCTGTATGTATCTTTTTTTCTCATTCTCTTGCATTTCTTATTTTTTAAACTGCACAATTGAAAACACTTTAACATGTTTGATTGCTTTCATTGAAAAAGCAAGTGTGAAAGAATGGTAATGCAAATGTGTGACATGTTTTGTTCAACCTTGTTAGTGAGATCTACTATTCTGTATAATAATCACGTTCTCTCTAGAGAACTATTCTAACTTATGCCAGAAAGAGCTTGAAACTATGCATGTGTATAGATGTATATATACATATGTATTGTTTACTAGTTATGCTAGTTATATATAGCTATGTATAATTTGTTTTTAAATGTAAAATCATGATTTTTTTAAATACTTCAGTTTATTTAGTAATTGTAAAATGCGTATAAACTCAATTGAAAATGCTTTTTATTGTTAAATATTTCAAATGATTATAATCCAAGATAAATGAGCTCAAACAAATATTTTTAAATAAATATTTTTAATAGTTATATTTAGGCTAAAGTTAAAAATTTTGCATTTGAAACTATTTTGTATTTATACATTATATCTGTACTGGAAGGGAAACTAAATCTTGATAATATCTATTCATATTTAGATGCTGTTGACATTTGATAGTTTTCTACTTACAGCTTATTATCTTAGAAGCAAAGTTGTTTCTAAAACATGGTCATTAGATCTTTCATTACAAGTTATATAGATTAACTTCTTTTATTACATTTAGTAATGTTTTATTCAAATTTGGGATGTGGAATCAAGACTTGATAAAAGCTTTTATGAAGGTATGGGGTAAGTTGCAATTTCTAAATTCCCCTTGGATCTATTTGTATGTTTGTATATACATATTTTTTAAGATACATGTATGACCTATGTGCTTTGTGCTTTAGTATAATACATATTTTATGTTTTAATTGCCATTGTGTTAAATTTTGCATTTAAAAATGTTTGTCACAATATATATTTACCTATTTTTGTTAACTTGTGATCATTGTATTTAGCTATGTATATTTGTATTCTTTGTTGTAATTTATCTTGTGTTTTTGCATATTTATCCTAACCTTAATATATTTGAAAATGTTCTTGGTTATGTATTTTTGTAGTGTGTATTGTCTTTTTTATTGTAAAGTTTCCTATTTTAGCTTCTTACCTCAAAAAAATATGCAACTAAGCTTCATGCTTTTTTCTGACTTAAATTTATTTTTTAAATCTTTTAAAAAGAAAACATTTCATTTGTGTCATATTTACATCCATGCGCAATCGTAATTAAGTAGTGTAAAAAGAAATGAAAACAAAATTTTCAACATTGTAGTATAATTGTTATTTTATTTATTTACTTACATACATACGTGATTATTTTTACCCAAATGTAAGATTAGGTAGGTAGCAATATCTCTTATGCTTGTTATGCAAAAAAGTGAAGGCAGTGAAAAAAAAAAAATGTAATTTTTTTTCGTGTAAATTATGTTCAGTTCTATACTAGTTACGGATTCCGGGCTGTTGTGCCGTGGTCTGAATGGCTTTAATCCATACGTTTCGATCGCAACTGCGGTGGTCATCTTCAGTGGGTGTCGTTGATTAATTTGGCGAAATTAATCAACGACACCCACTGAAGATGACCGCCGCAGTTGCGATCGAAACGTATGGATTAAAGCCATTCAGACCACGGCACAACAGCCCGGAATCCGTAACTAGTATTTACTCCGGCCGTGAAAGCCTTCATTCTTACATATGTTCAGTTCTGTTTTTTAAAGTAACAAATTCCTGCAGAAAATTAATAATTAGTGTTATTTTTGCACCCGAGAACAACAAAAACATCATTTAAAAAGTAGAAATCATTATCGAAGGTAATATTTGTGTTCTTTAACATTATATCCATTTCTGTGCCAAGCTATGCAAAAACACATAATCCCTGAGCTTCATGCTTAAATATATGGATTTGGAATAAAAAATATATAATTGATTTATTTAATACTTCACTAGAGAATATTAAAGTTAAAGTTTATATCTTTGTCAAAATCATATTTATAAAACACATAAAATAAAATGCACCTTAATTCATAAATTCATTTCTTTAATTTTTTTATAAAGGCAATATTCTTTTAATGTGAACAATATGCATATTGACATTTTTCATGGTAACTGACTCACACAGGACCATCATTTCGAATTTTTCCATGGGGGAGGACAAAGGGTGTATAAACAATGTAAATTTGCCAAAACCACGCCTACTTACATGTAAATATATTGATTTTCCAAAGTCGCCCCCCCCCCCTGAAACCCGAAATGACAGGCCTGGTTTTTTCTAAAAACAATATCCATTTTATGTGAACAACACACTTAGGTGCATTGTTTTTACACATTAATTAAGTTCAATAAAATTATTTACTAATTAAAATAATTTCAGAATATTTTTTTTAATTAGCAAATGTTTTTATTGAATGCAATTAATACATAATAAATTCAGCTGTAGTACTTTGTGAGGGTTGATTTAAGGAACTAAGCTTTATCATAAGTGGTGTGCTTCCCATTTAATTTTACATTAGTGTCTATGTTAATGGAGTTTGAAATGAGTTAACTGAAAAAAAAAATCTTTATCTAATAATTTCTTGTATGTAGGGGAATGTGGGGTAAAGTGAAATGTTTTCACGGTTTGCAGCACCGTCTATCTAGCAATATTTTAACTAACTTCCTGTACATATAGTTGATTCCTGTCAAATAGTAAATAGCTCCAACCATCAACAAAACAATTTATACAAGTGATTTTCAAAATATGATAGGTTTACTGTAATATTCGTATTTTTTCAAAAATATTTCTGGTTATATAAAATGAAAATTTTTGCAGTTATGATTTTAACTATTGATTGAGATCTACTGATGTCCAGTACAGTCCTTATTTTGTTTATATTAAGTAGGTTTTTATTTTAAATGCTCAATGTAAGTGGTTAACTGCACGCGGGGCAAAGTGAAATAATTAATTTTGTTTGCTAATGCATTCATTTACTAAATCACGTACGTATTTCTTCATTTATGTACATTTTTTTGCTTATTAATTCTTCTATTTACACATTCACTCACTAATTTTATTATTCATTCTCTATTTTATTCATTTATTTTTTTGTTACTTAAACAAATAAATGAATTATTATCTCTTTATTTGATGATAATTACTGTTAACTCATTGAATAGAAAATGCTTCCTTACCAAAATATTGCATTTTTCACTTTGCCCCATGTTTTTTTAAGGTGAAAAATTTCCACCTTTTTTTGAAGACGCAAAACAACTGCCAAAATGAAAAATAACATTTGGACAATAGTTGCACTACAGAATACACTATCCTTTCCTTATGTGCACTGATTTTCAGAACAAAATTTCCAATTTGTTAATTTTAAAATAGGTGTGTTAACTTAATAATTTCACTTTACCCCACATTCCCCTACTTTTGCCTCTAAGCATTTCCAGCATTTCATTTTCATGTGTTGCGATCAGTTTTGACCATTTGAACCTTCAGTTAGGCTTATGGTCTTCAAAAAAAATTTTTTTTTTTTTTTTTGAATTTTCAAAGTGAAGATTTTGTTTTGCATCATCAGTTTCTTTGTCATATTTCCTTTGATGTATACTCATTCAAATTATGTAATGTATAGTTAGCAATTTATTGTATACTGTATACCATAGAATTTGAAGACAATCTAGGCTACATGCCAAATTGGTGAATAAGTAATACTGTGGTTTCAAAAAGTATGTATAATTTAGGCATTCGAAACCGCTTTTTCTTAAAGAAAAATTGCTCAATTTATTTATGAAAATTGCCATTGCCATACATACTGCCTTTCTAAGTAAGAAGGAACTCATTATTTACTTGAAATGCTTTTTTCATACAAAATAGATTAACTAGACTCATAATAGTCAAAGATCTCATAATAGGGAAGTTTAATTTCTTAATTCAATTTTTATAGAGAAACGTACATGAACATCGTTGTTGAAATGGTTTTTGTGATAAAAGTAGTTTTTTTTTTAAACAAGCGACAGTGACATCATATGGGTAACGGGATTTTTTTATCTTCGACCATAAAGCCGAAGCTTTGCATATCGGCTGATCAGAAACAGGTTTATCCTTGCATTCATGACACTGTTCTTCAGGTTTGCCGTTTTTGGTACAAGTCACTAAGTGATGCCTTTCTAAAAATTTGAATATGGTTTTTGCAGCAAAAATTTAAAACAATCATTGCTAATACCTGTGGAAAGGTTATTTGATTGCCCTTTGACAAGTCCAATCTCCATAGTGTGTGTAAATTAATAGACTTAAACAAATTGATAACGGAAAGGAAAAAAATTCACGATGAAAAGGTAGTGTAGCTACAATACAATTTTTGTGTGTAAAAGGTTGAAATTACAGCCATACTACATCACTGGTTTCGTTTCTCAAGGGGCCCTATTTTGTGCATGGATTTCTTAAAAAATCATTAAAAATCAATGTTTTAAAATTGGCAATGGTGAATTTTTGTAAGACTCTTAACAATATCTAGTAGTCACAATATGAATATTTAATTGGTTGAAACTTCCCTATTAACTAAATAAGAACAAATAATTAGAATATTTTCTAGTAGGGTCAAAATAGTGTAATTATTAAAAGGGTGTTCAATATATATTTAGAATGATACTTATATCCAGAAGCTGTTTAAGATGCATATTTCTTGTTTAGGAAAGCAGTATATTGTTGTATGGTACAGTTAAGCCAGCTTTTTGAGATTTTGGGATTTAGAACAAATGTTCCCAAAAGTGCTACAGGTGAGGAGTGCCTAGAAGTATCCACGTTAGCGACATTTATTTGGTATGTCAAAGAGAGGTATACTGGAGTGCCGTGAGAAAACTTAACCGCTTGCCTGATTATCCCGAGTTATCTCGGGCTCGTATGAGTTGCAGGTAATTATTATCCCGAGAAAACTCGGATGAAGGTAATTGGTTTTACACCTATAAAATATTAAAAATTCAACTTAAAACCTACATATTTTTTTTGTTTCATTTCTTTGTTTTTTAAAATCAAATAAAAAAATATGATTATTTTTTTGTAATTTTTTTCAAAAAAATATGTAAGGGAAGCGGTTAATTCTTGAAAGGTTGCCAAAAATTGGAGAAAATTTGGGAACCCTGATCTAGAATGAATAAGAGAGGATTTATTGCTTTAAAAGACAACATTTTAGTTTTATATTCTTATTTGTATTATACTTTCTTAATCATTTTAAAACATTTTTCAGTTGGTGTATTTTTCTTGTCGGATTGACTATTGCCCCACCCTCTCTTCCACATTTGTATTCAAAAATGGAAAATAAGCATTCATTAAAATACATTCTAACAAACTATATGCATGTCTTTTTTTTTCTTTTGCAAGGACATAGGCATAAATCTGTAAATTATAACCAAGCTTTTTTGGCCAAAAATAATTCCATTAGAACTGTCCCACATTTGTTAGTTATTCATTTTTAAAAATATGTTACTGTTTAAATAATTGGCTTCATACTGATTGAAAAGTGACAACACCGAAACGTTTTGAATGTAGTAAAAATGAATTTAAACACTAAATAAAAATGAAAATTGACATTTTTTACTTAAGCTAGACACTTATTGTGCTGAATGAAATAAACTGAATTATTCAAGGTATTGCCAAAAAATTGCCCTCATGGCAAATTTGCTGGTCCATTTTCTGGCTCATTTTCTTTCATTGTAAATTTCAAGGCATGATTTAGCAAGGTTATATGTTTTGTACATGTATACCTATTTACAGCTTTAAGACAGAATAATCAAAACATTCATTAAAAAAAATTGTACACCAACTTTCCAATAGTTTGCTTTTTGTCTAAACTATCTGTCTCCTTGTGGCTGTTAAAGGAAGTCATTAGTTCAGCATTAGCTGATGTGAGTGTTCTACAAAAAAATCTGTTTCTCGAAGAGCGCCATTCTGTCCGACAACCCAAGATGCAGAATTACTGGAGCTTGCATATTCCTAGAATAGCCAACTTTATACATGTTTCAAGGACCACTGTATTAATTGTTATAACAGGTACGAAAAAGTGGAATGTGTCCTCTGTGAAGCAGAATAGAGAGTGAAAGCCAAAGCTGAGTGACTACGAGAGGGGGGTAACAAGGATAATATCCAAAACACGAGGTTGCAATACTTTAGATGGCTTTCAAGATGAATTCGTATCAACCAAAAAAGCTTAAAATCCGAGCTTTCATTTCAGAGTAGCCATTTCAAAACTGTAAGTATCACATTGCTAGGAAGAGACGACAGAATGGTTGCAAGACCACTGGAACTTTACGCGACAGTAGTGGGCACAATATGCATCACAAGGGTCATGGCCTGTGGGGATTCGGAACTCGTCCCCCCAATAATTTGGAAGAGGGGACAGTTCCCCTTAATAATTTTCTTATAAAATCTCAGAAATTATTTGACACTAGTTGGAAAGAAAAAAAAAGAAATGTAACAATCAGCTAATTACCTTTATTTTCAATCAAAAGTTCCTTCGACTTTCTCTTGCATGTTTATTCTGCTAAGAAACAGGAGTGAATTTTACGTCAGTGCCCATCTGAGTCGGGAATCAAGGGAATCTGAGAGAACATTCCCCCTACCAGTTTTTAAATATGAGTTTTAATATGAAGAAAGTTTTAAGACTATTTTATAAATTTAAGCATTAAAATGTTGTATAAAGATAGCGAGAAAGTAGTTACATATTAAGACCTAAAACAGAACTCAATTTCATGTTCTTCAGCGTATAAAAAATCTATTGTGCAGATCTGTTTTCCATAAATTTAAGAAGAATTTCATATTAAGTTTGATAAAAGTACATGGAATTAACCCTTCATTATATATTTCAGTAATATTTTTATGATACAGAAGCAGTGCTGCAGTCAAGAGGAATGTTAGAGACTTTTGTGCCTCTATACCCCCAATGTTTTTTTTTTCCTCCAGCGTCTTAACTTATAATTTCCATTATTGTTTTATTCAAATAATAGTATACCTCCCGCCCTTTTCTTTCTTTGACTACACCATTCTAGCGCGCGTGAAGATTCTACTGGAACTAGGAAGGGCTTTGAAAAAAAGGGTGGGAGAGAGGGCTCATTGAAGAGCTCTATGCAAGAAGGGGACAGCTCCACTTTCTGAAATCTTTTTTGGGAATTCCAAAAAACAAAATTAAAATTTCATGTTTAAAGATTGTCTTTATGTTTAATATCGTTAGAATTTCCCTTTATGAAACAGATTTCAATAATTTAAAAAATTATCAATGTTTAATTATATACTGAAATTGTCTGGTTCTTGCTCCAAATGCACATAATCCATTTTTTTTATAATAATTAGAATATTATTTAGAGAAAATTAACCAGTCTTAAGATTAATAGCACTTTTCTTTGAAAATAAAAAACAATTAATCTTTTGTATTAACTTTCTTTTTTGAAACGTTGCATGTTACAACTCCTTTACATTAATATCTTATGAATATGTTGCAGTCTTGTGCAGAATAAAAGATAATGTTTCGATTTAAAAAAGAGAACCTGTAAGAAGTGGAATTCTGTTTTTTCACGAAGGTCTTTAACTATGTATGTGTAACTGCTTTAATTTAATTAAGTTAAATTCTTTAGATTACTCACTTTTCATGCTTTTTCTTTTATGTGCTGATTAGTATGATTTTTCTT
The DNA here is from genome assembly GCA_038373865.1 of Uloborus plumipes. Taxonomy (NCBI): domain Eukaryota; kingdom Metazoa; phylum Arthropoda; class Arachnida; order Araneae; family Uloboridae; genus Uloborus; species Uloborus plumipes. The sequence continues at coordinate 16,471 of JAXGGA010013489.1, read as the reverse complement.
TAATTTTTTTCTCCATCCAAATATTTGTGGTGCAAAATATTAAATGTTTTGGTATGAGATTTAAAATTCGTCCCATGTGTAGGTAAGCCCCCCTCCCCCCTGAAAGTTTTTAAAATCAATATAGAAAAAGTTTGTGTGATGCTTCTTTATGTCAATATGATTCTGTGTAAAATAAGGTATAAGTAAAGGAGTAACAGAATCTCATGCCATTTGCTATTTTTCATTGCGATTTTTCTCTGCTTTACTCGTAATAATTGTTTTACCTTAGTACAAAACTTTGCGAAAAGAACAATTTTGGTCTAAGTGTAATATTTCACAAAATCTAGTAACATTCAACTTTTATTCAAAACTCCTGGAAACTAAATTAAAGAAAATGTAGGTTGTAAAAAACATAGAAAGAATATCATGAGTGATCTAAAGAAGCATATACAATTAGTCTTTTAGATATATATTTGTTTTCTTGGTTTGTGTCTAAGATTCAAAAAAATTGAAAGTTGTCCGTCTTTATGCTCATTTTAAGTTAACCTAACAACAGTATGACTGCTTCTAATCCTCATACCGTCTTGCAATACAATAATGACTGTTTGAAATTTTGCATTTCTTTTTGAAGCAAAAGGAATGAACACTAATATAACCTTTAAAATACGTACAAAATTGACAAAGAATTTTGTGATGAAAAAAGTGAGAAAATCATTAATTTTGTCAAATATCTGGAAAATTGAAAACATCTTTAAAAACAATATCCAATGCTTCATAAAATTCTGCCATAAGTAGGTTATGTTCTTTAACCACTGGATCGAGACCTGAATGAGGCTTAGTGCAAGTATTTGCTTCACATGCATATTTGCATGTGAAGCAAATACTTGCACTAAGACTAACGTATAAGGAGAAAGAAGCATTCCAAAATAATAATAATAATAAAGTTCTAATATTAAAATGCTATACTAGAATGCAACTTGACTTGGCACTGACGTCACTACGGGCGGAGCCAATAAGAGCTCACAAGCAGCCAGCGATCTCCTCTTATTCGCCAAGTAGGCTGTGACGTTTTATCTAGCTCGTTTTTCATAGGCTAACGTTACGTTGACGTCACAATGTTTTTGTCAAGAATCGTTGCATTTTAGTATAGTTAAATTTTTGTATGGATTTCAAAAGAAATAAATTTTCAAATCTGCAATGTCTGGAATTTCAAAGAATTTTTTCTTAAGACCTGGAAAAGTTAAGGAATGAGCAGTTTGCACATGTGAGGAATACGCAATATTTAAGTTGATTTCTATAAATTATGACTCACTATTTCCGAAAATATGCTTTTACATGCGAAAAAAGCTTTGTGTTAATTAATATTCAATTTTAAAGTGAGAGAAAATTAACGAAAAGTCACGTGACGCGAAAACGCAACGTGATTGGCCTGACGTCACTGTGCCCTTTGCTACTTTACGTTTTCGCTACGGTAGTATGCTGGCGAAAGCAATGATCGGTATTTTTGTCAGGTTCAATAATGTTCTTCAAACTTCTAATATAGCTTTTTATAGTGTTTAATAAAAGCTGTGTCCCTTCTAGATTGTAATAGACAGTTATGAGTGCCAAATATTGTGTCTTCGGCAGATGTGAGATTGTTTACTTCGCTCAGTGCCGGTTCTACAATTTTTCTTAGCCGTTGCAAAACGTAGGAAATGCCCATTTTCCATCAAGTTTTTAATGGATTTCCTACGCAAAAATGAATGTTCAACTACTGAAACGGAAAAAAAGAAAGTATTTTCGTTACATTTTTACATCTGCAGCCTAAATGGAATGTGAGCATTATATTGGTGGAGTTTAAATTAGTACGTTCGAACCTTTTTCTCGTTTATAATTTTAAATTGGGAATACACTCATGGTTTTTACTGTAAAGCTATGCTATAACTTGTTTCAATGACCTTATTGAATTACTTAAAAATAAAAGAAAGTACGTATCTACTGTACATGGTTATTTTCTAGCTGAAAACTTCGCTATCATTATTAGACTCTCTTGGTTTTTCTGGTTTGAAAAATATGATTAAAAACCTTTGGCGGTCAAAGCCAACAGAATGTTAATTGAATTTGACATTGACTTCCTTTTATCTTTATCATGAACAAGGAATGAATGTTTAATAATTAATTGCATTTTCTTATTTGCCCAATAATTACCACTTTTATTAGTGTATTATGTAACATTAAAGAAAATAAAATGCAGCTCTCTCTCTTTGAAAGTGAAAAGTTCAGAGCTGAAAAATAGTCGTTTAGAAAAGAAATCTAACTCATAATTATAAGGTATAAAATTGCAAAGCTTCATTAAATTGCTTCCATGGTTCTACTGTGTGCACAGTAATCCAATAAAAACCTTGGTTGATCTAAAATCAGTAGAATGCCAACTAAATTCGATATTGATTTCCTGTGTACTGAGTCATAAATCAAACAACTACTGCTTAATTTTTAATACTTGATTACATTAGCTTCATAATTGTCATAATTTAATTTTCCATTGCATAATGCAGCATCCAAGTAAATAAAAAAAATTGCATGTCGTGATTTTCAAAATTCAATATTTTTTTTTTGTGTGTAACACAAAAATAGAAAATTAAAATACAGACCTCTCTGTGGAAATGAAAAACTAAGAAATAAAGCATAGTACTTTGGAAAACAATTTCGAACACATAATTCCAAACTACAAGAATGTAACGCTTAATTTCTACCTGCCATAGTTTTGTTACTTAACATGATCCAATAAAAACCTTATTAACTGGATTAAAATCTACTTCCTGTTAATTTTTGTAATTGATCATGAAGTTAATTTATAATAATAAAAGCAAGTGTAATGTGTCTGTCTGCCTGTCTGTCCATTTGACCGAGCTCTCCAGCCAAATCTATCGCACGCAGGGACCTGGAATTTTTTACACGAAACCACAAAGGGGCTGGCCACCAGACCTCGAAGCCCGATTTTCGAATTTTGAATTAGAAAAATTTTAAAAAAATATTTATAAAACTTCTTCTCGAGATCGCTGCTCGCCAATACAATATGTGTTATCGTAAATCCTTACTTCAACGAGCGACCCGATGGTCAAGTGGTTGTGCGCGTCAGGTTGAAGTTCCTGATGGAATGAGATCGAATCCAGGCCCGCAAGGATTTTTTCGAACAGCTGCATGGTTTTTTTTTTTTTTTTTTTTTTTTGAATGATTTTAATGATTGTAATTTCCTTATGCAGGTACATCCCCTCATGGGGATCTACCCCATATTTTTTTATAGTACAAAGTAACAGTTTTGGTCGGATTTTTGTTAAAATTGGCAATGGGGTCCTTCGATGCTGTAGAATTTTCTTATGGACGTTTGCGCCATTTTTGGGGGCTTTGAATCGATTGTGGCAATAAATGGTTTTTGATTTGCGGCACTTATATTATTTTTTCAAAAATTATATACACTATCAATTATATTATGTTAATTTTTGTACCTTTATAAAATTCTGTATTTTATACCTTGCATTTACGTCAAATTCAAGGTAAAATTAAAAGTCAAAAATTCTGAAGATAAATATATGTTAAAAATTAAAGTAACTATTTTTTGTGATTTTCATATTAGTTGTGACCAAAAAACATCATTACAAACAAATAAAACGTATCAAACACCATGAGTGTTGAGTTATTAGGCAAAATCTGCTGTGTAATGTGTTTTTTTCACTGCGAGAGGGGGGGGGGGTATGAACGACCATTAAAGTGGCACAAATTTTTAAAAAATAAAGGTTGGATCTCCAATTATCTTGCTTCGTAATTTGAACCCGCCCCGGCTGTGCAACGGTACGCGATTAGTCATTCAAAAATTAATGAAAAACGTGATCGAAGCCAGGATTTTAAATGGCAAGTTCAGAGGTGAAAATATACTCATACCACGGATTCCTATTATACCTACAGATGTGCCAATTCAATTCAAACGAATTCAGTTTCCGATTAGATTGGCATTTGCAATGACTATCAACAAATCCCAAGGTCAAACGATGTCTGTTTGTGGCTTAGATTTGAGAACACCATGTTTTTCACACGGACAATTATACGTGGCATGCTCTCGAGTGGGTAAACCATCCAGTTTGTTTGTGTTAGCTAAAGATGGACTAACAAAAAATATTGTTCACGCTATAGCATTAAGAGATTGATATTGTTTAATAGTGTTACTGTCGTAATTGTTTAATGATATATAATTTTAAGGAATAAATTATAATAACTTTAAAATAATGTTTGCCTTTTGTTATTTTTATATTCCCTCATCGTTCACAGCGCTCCATACTTATTTCACGCATATACAACATTCTTACATACATACAATATACACATTCTACCATACATACATACTTACAATAAGTAAGCTATTTTTTGTCTACACTAGAAATTGCTACTATTGTGATTTGTTGCTATACACACTACTATTCCTGCGCTATTCACTTATCTGCATTTTCTAAATGCACGGGCAACGCCGGGCCGGTACAGCTAGTATTTAATAATTGATTTAATTAGTTAATGATTACCTCTCTTAAAGTGCTCATTGTGCAGTATTTCAATATAAAAATAAATAAATAAATAAAAATTTAAAATAAAGAACAAATGACTCTTTTTTTTTGGGGGGGGGGGGATTGAAACAGTGAAGAAAATACTGTAAAGTAAAATAACACAAGCTCACAAGCTGTAACTTTCGTGGAAACTGAGCAATCGGCGATTTCGCAAGCGGAAAATTTCGCGAATTTTAAATTAACAAAACCGAAACTTGAGAAAAAAAAAATTCTCGAGGCTAAAATTTTCGCGATTCGGGCCTGCTGACGAAAAAGGGAGCTTTTGTAGTAAATATGAAAATAGTGATGTGAAAAACCAACTACACCATGCAATACAAGTTACAGATAAATTGGCCTTTATGGTTATTAAAGTTAATAGATATAATTTGTTTAAAATTGGGTGATAAAAGTCAATTAAATATTGAACTGGATTCACTATTAATTTTTTATATTTGTTATGAAATCAGAAACTAATATTTAATAATTATTATCCTATCAATTAGTATAAAAACTAGTTCAATTTTGATATTTTTACTGCTAAAAATGTTCCTATTATTCTCACACGGCAAAAAAGCTAAATTATTTCGTAATATTTAACATTGAAAGAAGAAAAAACTTATTTACTTGCCGAAAAGTGATCCTCACAGCACCAATGAGAGGTTTTGTTGGACAGTTTATTGTTCTTTTTCTCATCCGTTCTCATTGCATTTATCCATGCTTTTCGTTCGGTAGGATCTTTTAGAAAGCTAAAAATAGTTTGTCAGGTGTATTATAGGTTGTATTTTTGCAACAAGGAACAAGGCAATACTTATAACTACCCTTTTTAGTCTCTGCCATGCTCTAAAGTTTATAAATAGGTAGTTTTTATCAAAAGTAGTAGGGAACCACAACTCTAAAACTAAAACGCGAGCCGAATCGGTCTTCTACTAGCGATTGGCGCGGCGCCGCTGTGCATTGTAGCGTCACATCAGCGGCCATCTTGATTGCAGTGTTTTCCCGCGAAATTTTGAAAGCCAACTTTAAATGTTAATATCTTTTCTCACAGAGATCGTATAATTTAAACATAGGTATCGTTTTCACTTTTTCTGCTCTACATTTTGGAACTAAGAACGAAAAACGTGCAAAGAGCTCATTGCTTTCTTAAAGTGTTTGCCCTAATACACTGAAAGCTCATTTCTCAGTGAATAGGGTAGTTGTGACCTATTGAATATCCCTTTTTTAACTACTAGATATTGTTAAGAGGCTTACAAAACACAAAAATTCACCATTGCCGAATTTTAAAACACAACTGTTGATTCTTAATGATTTTTTTAAAAATCCACGCGCAAAATAAGCGCGCCTTGAAACCGAAACCCGTGACGTCGGATGGCAGTAACTTTCAGCCTTTCATCCATAAAAATTGGATTTTTGCTATATTATCGTTTCATTGCGGGATTTTCTCCTTCCGTAATCAATACCTTAAAGTCTACTAATTCACTATTTAAAACTGGATTTATCAAAGAGCAATCCAATACCCTGCTAGGGGTGATTGTTTTGATATTTTTTGGCGAAATCCGTATTCAAATTTTTAGAACGCATCACTTGGCGAGGAAAAAAAAATACGGCAGTGCAGAGCGAACAACAGTGCGGAAGCCGGAGAAACCGGTTTCTCGAGCTCCTCGCATCTAAAGCTTCTCGCTCTTTCTTCGCCTTAGTAGAAAGTTCAAAAGCGCTAACGGCGCCAACGAGTGCCGAGTGACGTCACAGTCGCTTGAAATTTAAAAATTATTTTAAAAAAAACTACTTGTCGCAGCGCAAAAATTTTTTCACCGTTGATGTTCATGTATGTTGCTCTATCATAAAAAATAAAATTGAAAAATCGAAAACTTCCCTATTGTTTTATTGTTACACTGATTTTTACTATAGGAAACACACAATCCTTTTGCTGTAAATATTCACTTACTTATACAGAATGGTTATAATTAAAGTTGCTCTCTTTAGATTAGACTTACATAGCTTTTTCTAATAAACTTCATGTTTGATCTTTTCATGATTAAAAATTAAACTTGTAACATATCGAAGAAAATTCATTCTTTTAAGTAATTTATAACAGTGGGAAAAAACTTGGAAGAGTTATTATAAATTCTTCATTGTTTTGAGGGCTACTTTTTGCAGAAACTTTACTAAGTTTAAATTCCGTAATAAAACACTTTATTACAACCCCTGAAAAATTTCTCTGTAATCCTTGAATTTACCTAATTTCAGGTGACTTATAAGTATTTAAAATATCTTTGAAAGATTTGGGACAAAAAACAAAGACAATTATACTGAGAAAATAAAAACTTACACTTCCAAAATTAAAATAAATTCATTAATTTCAAAGTGTGTTGATTGAGATAAATGTTTCAGAGTAAAGCAAATCGTAATAAGATTTCAAACAACGAGGTAAAAATTTCATTCTCTCTTGTTTACTAATGCAGTTACACTGAATAATTTTCACAGGCATACAAAAATAGATAAAAACATAAATAAACTAATGCAACGTGACATTACATTCATTTTCAAGAAGGAAAAAAAAAAAACATTAGCAACAACTCTATTCAATCAACAAAGTTGATCCAATTCATATATTAAATTTTATGATTGGACTTTTAAACTCTGATCAACAGAAATTACTTTGTACACATTAATATACATTTTAAATAAAAGATTTTTATAATTTAAGACATAACTCCTGTTTGTACAAAAGAGCTGTTAAAGTTCTTTTATAGTTCTGGCGTTGGTACATATGTAAATCCAATAAATGAATCAGCATCTTGAACACTGGCACTCAAACTATGTGATCTTGCTAATGAAGCTGCCAAAGAAAAAAAAAAACACCCGAAATTTTTAATCTATTTAACACACTCAAATATGTACAACATAGTGAGTCAATAGAAAATCATGAGATTCATCACACTGTTCAAGTTGCGAAAGAATCGTAATTACCTTTTAAATCTCATTATGTTTACATTTCATTAACATCAACATGAAGCGTACATTGAAGTACAAGAATTGAAAACAGCCTCCCCATGTTACCTGCAAGACCTATTTTCGCAACAGTTGGGCGAAGATGCCTATTTAAAATTTCAAAACTGCTCAAAATAAGGTCCACAATAAGATATATAAAAAATTTGAAGCGGAAAAAAAAATTTAGCGAAAGGTACGAAATGTATCATTTTATACGGACGGTAAGCCCTTTTAACTTATATTTAGGGACAACCATGAAAAAATTCTAACACGAAATATTTGTAAAAATATGACCAGTATTTTGTGACTTTCACTTTATATTTACAGTCAATCACAGCTTTTGGAGGGAAATATAGCTACTAACAAGGGTTTAAAATTTTATTTGTGCATAAAGTGTGATTTTTCAAATTAACATAGCTTTAAAGTGCCTTTTATCTACCAAAATATAATATGTGCATTAATGTTCAGAAAAGTTAAATATAAATACTTATTTTTTTTTTACTTTGACAACATGTTATTCTAAAAGAGCGATAGAGGCGCCAATCTCATCGCCTGTACGGTTCCTTGTGAGGAACTCCAATATCTCCTTATGTTTTGATCGCAAATGCTTCAACTTTTTTGAGCAGACTTTTTTAAAGATTATTTCTCTAAATGCAGTGATGGGAACTTGGGGATCATATAAAAAGTTATCTTTCGTATTTTCTCACTTTAAACTTTTCTTTCCTCAACTTTAGCTTTTTTTTTTTCAATTAAAAGTACCATCGACTCTCCCATTTTTGCAATTGGAAGTATGCATCTAGGACTAACGGTTGTGAAAATAGAAGTCTTGCAGGTTAAGTGGGGACACCCTGTAGGTTACATTCATTGGTTCTATTTTTCTCAATTTGAAATTAGGCTGTAACAGAAAAAAAACTTATACAAAGTGCTACCTGGTTTTGGAAATAGGTTTTGAATTGTTTCAGGTACAGGTTAAAATATTAGCTGGTGAAGCTCTGCTGAAATAAAACACTACAGAAGTTTTCATCTCTTAACTTCAGGGTGTCCGCGCATATGGAAAGTCATGGAAAGTCAGGGAAAGTCATGGATTTCAAATATGATCGAAATTGGTCATGGAAAGTCATGGATTTCAGCGAAAAATGTCCAAAAGTCATGGAAACTGACTGTTTATCATGGATTTTAGCGCTCCGGACCGATTGAAATTTTCCCCGCGATCTCGGAAGAACGTAAACACTTCCGCCGTCATTCTACTTCGTTATTGGGTGCAATCTGATTTGTCAATTACAATTTCCAACAAGTTGCATTATGTTGACCAATCAGATGAATTCTCAACGTTAAAACCGTGAGCGGCGAATTTTGTGTAACTGCGCATGTGCGCGGACTCCGTCATCTGATAAAATATGACCTTGAACGATGGTTTTTTTGATGGTGTTTTCCCCGGCATAGGCAGATTTGCCTTTTACATTTGGTCTCCTCCCCCCCCCTACCCGCTTCATTTGATTCCTTTTTCTTTTAAAACTTGTTTGAATCTTTTTCTTTGGAGGAGTTTTATGCAAAAGAAAAACAAATTAAAAAACAATGTTGAATTTTAAAGAATCGTGTAGGTAGGGGGAGGGACAGGAACTCAACGAGTTCCGTTTTGAAGTCAGATTTCGCCTCACTCATATCAGGATCTAAACTTACAGTAAAATTTATGGACAGACAATTCATTGCTACATGAAAGTACGTTTGACGACAAGCACGGTGGGGAGGAGGGTGTCGGTAGGAAAAGATAGTTTTTTGACCTCAAAAGCGAACGGACTTCTGTTGCTGTGAAACGCAGTCGCCATATTTGGTCATTTGCTTTGCAAGATAGAATATTAAGTGCATAATTTTCCAAAAACAAAGCAGAGTTCGTTTTTTTTTTTTTTTTTTTTTAAGTCATGGAAAATAGTTCGCAAAAGTCATGGAAAGTCAGGGAAAGTCATGGAATTGAAAAGTCCAGGTTGAGCAGATACCCTGTAACTTGTCCCTGCAATTTTTCTCTTCGAGAGGCACACACGAGTGCCGGTAACCCTTTCTGCTATCGTTTAACTAATTTTAGTTTCATCTTACTAATTAAGACTGACGAGATGCATATCTTTAAGTTAAATACGTTGACATAGCAAGTGAACAGAGTGGTTCATAGAAAATATCATCAAGAAATACTTGAGTGTTATCCATCACGAAGGAATTTAAAAGTACTGTACAACAGATGAATATCTGAAATGTGTGTTATGGTTAAGAACTTGTTCTCAAATATTCTGCAATAGAGAGAAAATATTAAGTCAGTTTTTTTTTTTTTTTTTTTTTTTTTTAAGAGAGAGGGTACACTAGCTATATCTAAAATAACGGATTTTGGAAGAAAGCAGTTTGGTATCTCAACCCAAAGCTTTGTTCTCTCGATACTGAAATTTGCTTTTTTTCTTCAATCCTGAATTATTGGGCTGGTGCATAAGTATCAGGCGTTTCTTTAACGTACTGTTTTAATAAAAATTGCAACACTATATAAATTTATAAATGAAAATATCCCACTTTTAGGTTATTAGAATGGCTTTCGATAATCGTATTCATATTTTCATGATTTTGTGCTGTACCGCTGAGAAAGGATGGAAATCAATGCAGTCATTTCGCGATCTCAACGAACTTCTCGATGAGGGCGCAGTGGGCATAAGTCGATGCAGGGAATGGTTCGCTGGTTCCAAATCTTCCATTCTTCTAGCTAGTATCGCCAAACTAGCTTAGAAAGAAGATAAGACTGGAAGAGTTCGTCATAGGATTTCAGCGACCAGGCATATTTGGCAGCAGTGGAAGGGGACGAAAACTCGAATGCTGGCTGAAAAGTTCAATAGTTCAATCGAATTTGTAATTGTCAACAAAACAGTTGTCTGGCTGAGCCGTCCAGAGCTAAGATGAGCCCAATGTCAGTTAGGTCGACATGTCCTCTATCCGCATATCATAACACACATACAATTTACTTCGGACTAGGCTGGCATGGAATTTCAGTGGGCCTGTCTGCTGGTTATTAACTATTATCAGTTATAAAATACGACAAAAATAAAAATGAATATGTTGTTTAGGTCCCTTAGGGTAGTGTAAATCTAAGTTTGCACCTTTCTAAAACCTGTGCTCGCTGTGAAAAACGCAATAAACTGCGAAATTTTCGGACATTTTTCAGTTTTTCCTGTATAACTCCTAAATTATGCAACTTTTGATAATACATGTGAATATCCATTTTAAAGAACACTAAATTTTCTACAATATAAGCTCAAGTGGAGTTCTGTAGGACGAATAGTTTAGGATATATCGTACTTCGAAAAATGGAGTTTTTCGGCGAAAAGTGAAAAAATTATGCTTCTATCATATTTTGGAGCAAATATCGACATAAATTTCTATTCTACAAGACAAAAAATGGACATGTAATTACAGCACATTTAATCAGCTTTCATTCAAACCCAAACAGTAGTCTGTAGGTTCAATATTTCATTTACAATCGCGAAAAATAAATATTTAAAATTTTGAGAAATGAGCAAAATCGTTTCCTAATAAGAATAGGAGGGTAGTAGACAGTAAAAAAATGCGTAGAAGGGTATTAAAAGTGTAATACTGTATTAAAATGTTATTTTAAAAATTAAAAAAAAAAACTTTACAGGTCATTTTCACTTTTTTTTTTTTTGCTATTTTTATCATGGTTCTTGTTGGCTGTGGTCTTATCCTGACTTTTATCAGATTTTCTCCTATCACTCCTGAACTATGCAACTTTTGATGATACGTGTGCATACCCATTTTAAAGAACACTAAATTTGCAACAATTTACGCTCAAGTGGCGTTCTGTAGGACAAATAGTTTCGGAGATATCGTACTTCAACAATTTGTCATTTTTTGCGAAAAATGAAATAAATATGCTTCGATCAGATTTTTAACCAAATATTGACATAAATTCTTATTCTACAAGACAAAATATAGACATTTAATTACAGTACATCTAATCAGCTTTCATTTAAGCCTAAAAGGAAGTCTGTAGGCTCAATATTTTATTTACAATTGAGAAAAAACAAATTTTCGGAAATTGAAATTTTTTTTGAGAAATGAGAAAAATTGCTTTCTAATAAGAAAAGGAAAGCACTGGACAACAGAAAAATGCATAGAGTTGTATAAAAAGGGTAACACTGTATTAAAATATTATTTTCATAATTAAAAAAACCTTACAGGTTAATTTAGCTCAATGTTTTTCCTTTTTTTTTCTTTTATGGGTCTTTATTAGCTGTGGTCTTATTGCGAAGCTGCAGAAAAGGAAGGTTGTCTTTGTTTTGGATCCAGATGTTCATTTAAATACGGAAATAGTTTTTACAACTTCCTTGCCATTCCAGTTCTCGAAGATTGAGAAAATACACAAACATCTTGAGACAGAACAAAGACCACATTATTTTCCTGCAGCTTAGCTTTAAGACCACAGCTAATAAAGACCCACAAAGAAAAAAAAAAGAAAAACATTGAGCTAAATTAATCTGTAAGGTTTTTTTTTAATTATGAAAATAATATTTTAATACTGTGTTACCCTTTTTATACAACTCTATGCATTTTTCTGCTGTCCAGTGATCTCCTATTCTTATTAGAAAGCAATTTTTCTCATTTCTCAAAAAAAAAAAAAAAAAAAAAAATCATTTCCGAAAATTTGTTTTTTCTCAATTGTAGTGAAATATTGAACCTACAGACTTCTTTTTAGGCTTAAATGAAAGCTGATTAGATGTACTGTAATTAAATGTCTATATTTTGTCTTGTAAAATAAGAATTTGTCAATATTTGGTTCAAAATATGATCGAAGCATATTTATTTCGTTTTTCGCAAAAAATGACAAATTGTTGAAGTACGATATCTCCTAAACTATTCATCCTACAGAAAGCCACTTGAGCGTAAATTGCTGCAAATTTAGTGTTCTTTAAATTGGGTATGCACACGTATCATCAAAAGTTGCATAGTTCAGGAGTGATAGGGGAAAATCTGAAAAAAGTCAGGATAAGACCACAGCCAACAAGAACCATGATAAAAATAGCAAAAAAAAAAAAAAGTGAAAATGACCTGTAAAGTTTTTTTTTTTAATTTTTAAAATAACATTTTAATACAGTATTACACTTTTAATACCCTTCTACGCATTTTTTTACTGTCTACTACCCTCCTATTCTTATTAGGAAACGATTTTGCTCATTTCTCAAAATTTTAAATATTTATTTTTCGCGATTGTAAATGAAATATTGAACCTACAGACTACTGTTTGGGTTTGAATGAAAGCTGATTAAATGTGCTGTAATTACATGTCCATTTTTTGTCTTGTAGAATAGAAATTTATGTCGATATTTGCTCCAAAATATGATAGAAGCATAATTTTTTCACTTTGCGCCGAAAAACTCAATTTTTCGAAGTACGATGTATCCTAAACTATTCGTCCTACCGAACTCCACTTGAGCTTAAATTGTTGCAAATTTGGTATTCTTTAAAATGGATATTCACATCGCACGCCTAGAAGAATACTGTCACAACTCAAAAGTCGAAACTCCGAATGTTCAGAGATGTACCCAGAGCCATGATTTAAAAGTCAAAAAGAAACGTTTATTTTAAAAGCATTATGAAAGCAAATGAGCCGAAATGATCTAACCTAATGTATGATAGACTGCACTATTACTAATTGAGTTGTGACAATATTCTTCAAGGCGTGCGACATGTATATAATCAAAAGTTGCAAAGTTTAGGAGTTATAAAGGAAAAACTGAAAAATGTCCGACAATTTCGCAGTTTTTCGCGAGTTTCGCATCGAGCACAGGTTTAGAAAGGTGCAAACTTAGATTTACACTACTCTAAGGGACCCAAACAACATATTAAAAATTCAGACTAATTTGACTGGACTAAAAGATGAAAAAAAAAATATTTTCGGGAAATCAATTAGTGGCAATGTTAAAAATTGTCAATCTTCTTAATTTAATGCGTACTGCATCAATTGAGCAAGAGAAATACTCCCCCCCCCCGTAAGAAACCTAAAGAAATAAGCTCATTCAATGGGGATCACTCAACAACCGTTCATCGTCTCAAAAAGCTTGGAAAGATAAGGAATTTATCTGAATGGGTACCCCGCGAAAGCAGCAACAACGAGTAACGAGAGACAAGTGTCTGATAATTATGCACTAACCCTATAGAATATTCTTGCAAAAGTTGAATTTTCTATTGATCTTGATTAAGTCAGAAACTAAAAAATAACAGGGAAAATAAGGGAAGAGAAGAAATGCTCCCGAAATTGTTTGTTTCATCAAAATCAACACTTAACTGCATAAACGATTGAAAGAAAAGATAAAAATGAATATTGATCCACTTTCAAAGGAATTCATCTAACATTACTTGTCAAAACTAGAAAAATATTTTGCAGACACCCGCACACTGAAAAGTGAGACAACGCCAAACTGGTTTCTATCGGTGGCGGATGCAGGCGATCCTGTTGGGAGGGGCGCGATTGACTAATGCATCATGGGGGGGGGGGCAATTTTTTTCCCATATTGAAACGAACTTCGCTGGTCAGAAAGCATTTTAAGTTTCAATGTATTAAAGTGTTTTCGAAATGACATTGAAAAAAGAAAAAATAATCCTTAGTAGTAAAATTTGAAAGTCGCAAAAGCATAATAAAGAGGGAAAATTGGAAATTATTTTATCCTTATACTAAAATCAATTTTAATTGTTAACAGATAGCAACTGACATACTGGCAACAAATTAACATTTTAAATCGTAGAATTTTCTTCCTTTATCGGCCAACAATGACATCTGCTTCCAATAGCGTAAATAAGGTCTAAGCCGAATTTGCTAAAAAACGTCATAATTCAAGTTCTATATAATATGGAAGTTCCAAACACATTATATCAGACGCAGAAAAAGTCATTCTTTTGGTACTATTGTTTTAAATTTCCAAGTATATTTTCACTTCGAAAAACGTTTAAAGGATTTTTTTATATCTTCGTTAATGTTATCCGAGGGAGCGACCTTGCTAAGAACACTCACGGATCAACTCTCCTTTCAAACAAAAATAAAATAAGTCCATCCTTTTAGAATCTAAAATGTCACAGACAAATACACAGATACGTCAAACTTATAACCCCCTTCCTTGTTGCGTCGGGGGTTAAAAAAGATGAATTTCTGTAAGTGTTCTGGATGCGTCTTTTGATTCGTTTGAAATCTCAGAAGCTATTTTCAGTAGTCATTGAGGTCCTTAATTAGGAAAGATTTGGATTTCTTTCAATTTGAGGAGAATAATATTTACAAAAATTGGAACTGCAAATAAAATTTTATGAAAGTTACGGAGCTTTTTGATTAATTCGTTAATTAAGCTGTTAAATATTTGTGCACGGTATGGCTCGATGTGTTTGCATATTCTCCCCAAAATGTTTGCTCTAAAAACGCAATTTTTGGCGATTTTTGGTGGTATAAGGAAGGTGGTTAAGTGTCTCTTCTGCTCAAATGTTTCCCGAATTGAAGTCTTTACAACGCGATTGTTTTTCTGAGCGTGAAGGGAAGAGACGGACTCTGGAACTCTCTCCACTCACTTTTCGATATTGTAGCTCCGAAATACGACTTTGAAGAATATTTACGGATGCTTGTGACGGGCAAGTTCTTCAGCTTTTTCTCCAGATTCTTTTTTTAATGACATCCTAAGATGCCACTGCTGGCCAATTTTGTTGAAATTAAGGGAAGGATTTGGTTTAAGAACTCCTCCCCAGAAATGTTTCTAAAAATGCTGTTAGAAGGTTGGAGAAGGACTTGGGAGCACTTCTCAAATTTTAGTAAAGTTTAAAAAAAGCAATTAAAGTTTATCTTTCGTGACGTTTGAGGAAAAGATAGGGATTGGAACGTAGACCTGGAAAATTTTTGAAATTGAAGTTTTAGAAACAATTTTAGACCACCTTTGGTAATCACAGGTTCGGTCCTTCCACCAGAAATTGTTCGAAAATGGAGTCAAAATTGCTTCTCCATTGTTGGCCATCTTTATTTTAACGTACAAATGGAAGCGATGCTATTCACAGAAAGTTTTCCTCAACTTTTCAATATTTAAGGTTAGGATGCAATTTTGGGCAATCCTTAATGATGTTAGGAGACGAGGCGCTTAGGGGTTCTCCTTGAAAATGTTTGAAATTTAAGTTTTAAAACGCAATTGTAAACGATATTTAATGACATTAGGTGAAAATACAGGGATCATAACTGTCTCATGGACATGTGTTGGTACTAAAATTCCGAAAAAAAACCTCAGTTTTTGACGCTTTTTTGTATGTTAAGGAGAAAGGTCTTACTTTAGTCTTACCTCGGAAATTTTTCGGAACTGGAGTTTTAAAATGCGATTGCACCGGCCGACTTTGGTAACGTTAGGGGAAGGGCTGGGTTCAAGGAATCTCCTTCGCCATTTTTTTAAAAATTGAAGCTCCAAAAGCGCATAACTTCCGACAGTCTTCGGTGACAACAGGGGAGAGGAGTTTTCTTTGGAAATTAAGACCAAGAAATGCAATTAGAGGTGATTTTTTGAAATGTTTTTTTAGTGAAATGTTGTTCGGTTGTCTTTTCATAGAAATTTTCAAACCTTGGTGAGGAGGGAATGGGGCGATCGCTTCAATCGCCCCCTGTGGATCCGCTACTGATTTCTATGCATGTGCATCAAATGCTATAGAAACCACCTAATACTAGAGGAGAATAAGTAACATTTTAACTTTTCGGTGCTTTCCGGTGTGGAGGCCACTTGCTGTATGAACGTTGTACTTTTTAAAGATACATCGTATAATTACTAATTATACAACACATATTTTGAATATTACTAATTTTAAAAATTGATAAAAAAATTACCTGGAACTGGTTCTCGAATGAAATCTGGATCAATGTTTTTCAAGTCCATTTG
>JAXGGA010013488.1:0-35068 GCA_038373865.1 Uloborus plumipes | reverse complement strand
ACTGCACACTGTATGGAATGGGAATGTTTAAGGAAGTATTAGAGCGTAGTGTATTTTTCAAAACATACTGGTTTTCAAATAAAACGTTGAAAACAGTAGGGACGTCATTTCGAAATTTTCCAGGGGGGGGGGGGCAAAGGGTGCATGCACAATGTAAAATTTATCAAAAAGTGGCAAAAACCACGCCTACTTATATGCCAATAGATTGATTTTCCAAAGTCAGGGAGGGGCAATTGACCCCCCCCCCTGCCCCCTTAAATGACGGGCCTGAAAGCAGTGAATTTTTATTTCATACCGTGTTGTTCTTATTTACCTTAAAAATGGTTCACTCATTTAATGGTCTCAATCTATGCACTTGATTATTAGTTCGACACAGCTTTTCAAAGAAAAAAAAACTGCTCGCTTGGAAAAAAAATCATAAAAAAAAAAAAACTTTAAGCAGAAGTTTTTCTGCTCTATAGTCATTTACAAAGAATCTGTTTGGGCAAAATTATAGAGTTAAACCGGTCAAAAAAGCTGCTTTACCTCCCCTCCCCTCCCAGTTTTACGCCCGTCCTCAAGGGGGCGTTGAAAAAAATTTCAGTCCTAAAGGGGGCGGTAGCTGTAAAAAGGTTGAGAACCACTGGTCTAGACCACAATTCTCGCGAAAAGCGTCCCCCACTAAGTGATAGGATCGGTTCTAAAAATATGTCAATATTGACACAAACCTCTCACCAGACGATTCCATTTCACATCAAATAAATGTAGATGTGTAGACATTGAAAAAAAAAATCCCATTTCTTGGACATGAAGGTAGAAAGGAGCAAACCTTTCTTCTCTAAAAAGCTGAGAGTTAAATTTCAGAAGCAAAGCGAGATGGAATGTGTTAGTTGACACACATCTTCCCTGACGAAACGTATTCATCCTAGATGGATAAGTCTTCAGTCATATGAGGTCTTTTTGTAGGATTGTTCGCATTGCTACATTGTGGATAGGTTATTGATTTTCTTTTCAATCATTTAAGCTAGGGTTTGTGTGTTTTTTCAGCAAATACGTATCTTGGTCAACAGAGAAGGTAAACTCGGATGATAAAACCAAGATATAAGCAGGAAAACCATTTCAATATGTCATGCAAAGAACATTTTGGAAAACGTAAAATAGATCTGGAAGGCATGCAGTTCGTTGTTCATTTTCTTTCCTGTAAAATGTCTATCGCACACCACATGAAACAGTGGTGTGTTTCCAAAATTTGAAAACTTATGAATTACTGATTTACTAAATAATTATTACAAATTTACATATTTTACAAATTATAACAATTATTGACTGTAATTTTTTTTTCGAGAATATGGAGTTAAATTTTTAGAAGCAAAACTAGATAGAATTCACTAGTTGACACATCTTTGCCTATGAAACGTATTCATCGCGGATGAAGGAATCTTCAGTCCTATGCGATTATTTTGTAGGATTGGTCACGTTGCCATATCTTAGATAGGTTACTTATTATCTTTTGAATCATTTAAGCAAATAATTTCATGTTTTTTCTTTTTTTACTAAATAGGTATAGCAATGGCGACGCACCGACCTACAATGATCCAGTCTGCCAAGCATTCAACGATAGCTGAGTTGTGGATTGTGACACGTGGGTTAGAGCAACAGGCCTCAATTTAAACAACGGCCTTAAGCTTTCTTAAAAGAGTAAAATTTTGTAAAAACTAATATCTTTCTTGGTGGTATTATATTAGTACAACTACAATTTACATAGCTAGTGTGCCAGGAATAAAAACTGTCGCCTCTAAGTTATAGTTATGGTAAATCTATTCTTACGGTTATTCCTGGGTACGGTTGGCTTGCCGTTACTCTTAGGCGACGAAATGCTTCCAACTTCAGAAGAAATTCTCTCAAACTTAGTCAAACACTAGACTGCAACAATCAATAAGTTAACACAGCCGCATAATACTCCTACGGAAGGTTGGACTCCAACATTAACAATGTTTCTCTATTTTGGGGTAAACTAGGAAAAGGTAATCGCTTTGAGTCTGAGTTCGAATGCTTTCGCAAAACGACTAAGAAACACACACACACACACACTGGAGAAAAAAAATGTTGTTAGTAATACTTCTACTAAATTTAGTAGGTAGTTACATACTTTTGATAAAATGATCAAACAATATAATATGTATTTTCTTTGGTCTTAAATCACATGCATGATTGACTGTGTACAGAACTGAAATATCTAAACATGTCTGAAATATCAAACTGTCCCCAATGCAACCTTCGAAAGTAGTGAAAAACGAATTTCTTACGGTTCCGGCTTAAATAGCTAAAAATATTGACTTGCTATTCTGCCACGTGCAACCACAAAAAGATTAACTTATATGTCCTCCGTATTTTATTTCACAGCAACAACAAAAACAATCACATTCTTTTTAAGTTAAATGTATTCTTTGAGTATTATATCTGTTTAAACTTATTCCGAAATGAACGAAACTTTTTGGTTTAAAGCTTTTCCTATTGAGTTCATTCACTCTATTTGAGTAATGTTTTATTTTTCAGGAGAATATGCATTCAAAAAAAAAAAAAAAAAAGAAAAAAACGTTTTATTTAGGACAAAAAAAGAAACCCTTTAATCCTTTTCTTTTTCTATGTATATTTAAAAACTGACTAAAAACAGTTAAAAACACGAGAGATGTCCTTCAGAAAATTAGTATTGGGAATCTGTTATAGCAAATGCACAGTTCATTTTAGTACGAAAGATTGATTTTTCGTCTTTTTAATTTACTTTGCATTTTCTCATATTTCTGTAGGCATTATTTTGTAAAGTGCTATTTGGTAATTTAACCTAATATTTTCTTCTATCTGTAGATATAGCTTTCTCTTAACTTTCTTCACTTTAATCGTGGCTTCTCAGACATTTAAGTTATCGTACACAATAAACTCAATTTTATTAGTCAATTAGAGTAGGCTATGTTTCATAAATTATGTCATATCACATGCCAGCCTGAGGTTAAAAAAGGGTAGCATTTTAATATCGGCGTCTGGATATCTTAATACATGACATTTTCCGTTGCTCTCAAAAATTATAAATCTTGTTGTATCTTTACTGTATTCAATGCTAGTTTGAACAATTCTTCGCATCATATAATTTCACTAATTGCTTTCTCATATGTTTCATTTACTTATTTTTTAGTTTTACCTCTCTTATTTATTGCGTGAGGTTAAAATCATGTTATCACGTATTTATTGTTTATTACTTTCTCTTCAAAGCTTTATTAATGTATTTTTTTTATTTTAACCTCACGTATTTATTCCAATAGAAAAACAACCAAACAATAGGCATTTTTTTTAATATTTGCTTTTATAAGCATCGTGTAAGCAAAATTCGATAGGTGTTACGTAATAAAATTACGCACCCTCGACTAAGGCTACAGCGTCTTACCCTAAGATGAAAGAAAAGAAAATAGTTCCCTTTTTTTACCCGTAATTTGGTATATGCCCCCCAACTCCTTTGTTTTTCTTTTAAATGTAACAGCGTACTAATGGCCAAATATATTTCATTATAAAAATAACAAAACTAAAAAAGTCGAAAACAAAAATAGAATTATTACAAGAAAGAAATCAAGTTATCTACACATACAATTTTACAAATGTTGCCGATTTGAGTGCCCGAACATCAAAAAATCTTCCTTTAAAATATTGCCATACTTGTTCTCATATCTATTCTAGAGTGTTTCAAAACTGTTCCCGTATTCCAAAAGAATAGCAAAGTCCACCTATTATTTTAAAACGGACACCATCAGAAAACAGCAAATAATTCAGCAATATTCTGGTAATCTTATAATGTATTGAAAACTAGCTTGTTCCCAGCTGCTTATTTATACAACATTATTTTAATAATTTTTCATCGATTTTTCTGCATCATACAATATTTGGGCCAATGTTAAAATGTAATTAGAAAATGAATCACATTTTTTTAACACTTATTTCATGCAAAAAAAAAAAAAAAATAGGCGAGCCACAAATTGATAATTCATTGTTAATTGTAATCTTTGTTGGAAAGTACTCATATTTAAGGGGCGAATTGAAGTGAAACACCATTGCAATCGCTTCGTGGCAATCGCAATTGCAATCGCTGCTGGAAGTCGAATTACGATAGAATAGCATCTCGTAGCGATTGTAACGTTTCACTTGAATCCAAATTTGGGAATTTGCAATTGCATTGGTGAGTTGCGATCGTCCGTGTTTCACTTGAATTCCGGCCTAAATGTGCTAAATTTTATCAATTCGTATGCTTTTAAAGGCTTATCTCTACTACTAAATATATATAAAAATTGAACGAAAATGGCCATTTTGCGACAAAAGCTTTGAATTTTGAGCTTTTTAGATTTTTTTTAAAATTTCAAAACCCCACCTATATAAATTCTAGTGCATTATGGAACCTCTGTGCCAAGTTTGATGAAAATCCGACGAAAACTTTATTTGTATAAGGAACAAACATACAAATATACATACATACATCCATTTTTATATATATGGATGGCTCTTAGTTTTGTGACACATGGAAAAACTCAAAAACAACGGAAAACAAACAGCAATAATACGTACTATAGTTTGATGCATCCGACCACATCGCAGAGTTTTCGTGCCCTGTAACTGATGTGATTGATGTTGAGTTTTCGTACTGGTGACTAACTCTCAGCGGGGTTGATGAGATTTCTGCCAATTAGATGGAGCTGTGTGAGGGGGTTAAATGTGTGGCTATTATAGTGGCAACTGATTCAATCTTTTGTAAAAATTACAAATGGTTGGATTGGGGGGGGGGGGGGTAGACCGAAATGCTATTAACACAAAAATCTAAATACAGATTTAGCTTTAAAAAGAAAAGTTGACTTTTTTTAAATCTCATTGATTTATTTTTAACTGAATATATTTTTATTTGTATGAGTATTAACCCTTTAACAAATTCTTTTTTTATTTCTTATTTGGTTATATTCAAATTACTTTTGGGGACAAAATTAATATTAACCAATCTGAACCAATTTTTCTGTGAAAGAGGGCGTACTCTTTCACATGTACAAATACTCTAAACATGAGGGATCTACTGAAATTCCTCAAACGTACCACAATTTAACTAATCAAAGATGTTCAAATAGAACATTTAAACCTACTACTGTATGTCATGCTTCAGTTATGGAAAGTAAATACAGATATCGCAAGAAAACTTGGCATAATAAGCTCGGGGGGGGGGGGTGAAAATTGATGGTTTGACTCTAAATACTTTACCTGTTAGATACCTGATATAGAAAGATACCTGAGTACTTTAAGACATTCCAAGCACGAGAAATGAATTCATGTTATTTTGTTCAAGTTAATTTCTTTTTATAGAACTTATAATGAAGTCATGGGCAACAGTTAAAGAACATGACCAATTACTGTTCATTCGAAATTTATATTTTTGAATTGGCATTACTAATAAGACGTATTCAAAAAATGTTTTAAAACAGTGTGAGTTCATAAATATATTTATACAGTGTCAAATAACGAGATTTTTTTAAAAATTCAAACATACTGTTATGAAGTCACTTATAAGGTTAATATTTGCGCCATTTCCCATATATCACTGCATAGTATGATTAAATACAAAACATATAGACATATTAAATATTTATAATGATTAAATTGGAAGAAAGAACTACTTGCAACATTTTTTACCAACTAGTAAGAAAACTAGGTAAATAGCTTAGCAAATAATCCCTACAACTTTAGCAACAGTTTTTATTTACTAAAGTGCTTAAGTTGCAACTTGATTTCACTCTTCAACAGCAAAGTCGAATTAAAACTCCGTCTTTGTGAGCCCAACAGCCTTTGTGCACGGAATAAAGCCCCCAAGAAGAACTTAAAAGGTAATTTAAATCAGCTAGAATCTTTTATAGAACTTATAATGAAGTCATAGCCAACTGTTATAAAACACGGCCAATTACTGTTCATTTGACATTTATACTCTTGAATTGAAATTACTCATAATACATATTCAAAAAGTATTTTAAACAGTGTGAACTCATAAATATATTAACCCTTTGACGGTTATGGAAATGAGCAGTTTCCGTTTACTTAATTCGCGCAGCATTAGGAGTAAACAGTAGTCGAAAGTGGCAGCTGTTTTCCCCCGCCGTTCTTCCAAAAATGTCACCTTTCTCTGGCGATGTCGTAGATAGCTCGCCTCGCGCGTTTTAAAAATTTCTCAGAGTATTTATAGTACAGTACATCAGTGCAGAATAATAATGGCGAACGAAGTCAGCTCGTCAGCGTGTATTGGGGAAAAATTTCACTACACGAGTAGTGCTCGTTACTCACCATTTCGGTCAAAATCTTGCTCCCGAGCGGAACTCGTTTGCGCGCATTATGAAGCACGATTCGATTGCGAGCTGAACTCGTTCATAACCATCAAAGGGTTAATACAGTGTCAGATAACAGATTTTTTTTTAAATTCAAACATACTGTCGTGAAGTCGCTTATGAGGCTAGTAGTTGCTCCATTTCCCTTATATCGCTGCATAGTATGATTTTAATACATAATACTACATACACAAATTAAATATTTATAACGATAAAATCGAATGAAAGAACTACTTGCAACATTTTTTACTAGCTAGTGAGAAAACTAAGCAAATATCGTATCAAATAAGCCCTACAACTTAAGCAATAATTTTTATTTGCTAAAGTGCTTGAGTTGCAACTTGATTTCGCTCTTCAACAGCAAAGTCGAATTAAAACTCCGCCCTTGTCAGTCCAACGGCCTCTGTGCACGGAATAAAACGCCCGAGAAGATCTTAAAAGGTAATTTAAATCAACTGGAACAGCCTACTCAAGAGCCTTATGGTACCAGGAGGAGGTTAGAATTGACATTTCCTGCAGTTAATGAAAATTGAATTCGAGCCATTAAATTAAAAGGATGCGACGGGGCTGTCAATCCTTAAGAGTCAGTTTTCTGTTTCAGATTTTTCGTGTCTCTCGCGACTTTAATATAATCAGTTCACGTTTGCAAAATTAATCAAACGTGATTTTTAGTGACATTAATTAATTTATTTCATAGATTTGAGGCATGTCTTTCAGCAGAACATCTTACGAAACTGGGAGAAGATTAAGAATGTTTTAAGATTGCATCCTTTAGATGGATAGGAACAGGAAAGATGGAAGATGCATCGCTGTTTACTTTCCATTGATGATAGCATTCAATACAAGTAGCGTAGCGAAGAACTTTTCAATGGAATTTAGTTGTATAGTCTTTCATTTTTAGTCAATATTTATATATGTATTGATAATATCATAGGCTAAAAATATTACTGCGCAGTGTAAGAAAGCAAACACGGCGTCGAGTAATTTAACATTGTAAATTATTTCTCAGTATTAAATAAAATTTATCAACATGTTTCTATTTGGTCTAGTTTTATTTAAATATTAAATTTTCTTACAAGGTCAGATGGCAAAGTTACATTGTTTTTTTTTTTTTTTTTTTTTGACCAGGTTATCCTTCTTAAAACTTACACTCTCCAATTTTTCAAAATTAGACAACTGTGAACCTAAGATTTGATTGAGCCTGTCAAGTGTAATATATAGAATTAGTTAGACTTCACTCTTAAGCCAGTCAGATTATTTTAGATTCAAAACGAAAAATGCTAAAAAATAAATTTAATTTTACTGGCAGTATTTTTAAGTTAAAAATATGAAACTATATGTATCATAATTAATCTAGTATTTTTCTTTTTTACAAAATATCTTAGATATACTTTTCTTTTAAAACTACATATATGAGTTATTTTGATTTATATGATGTATTTCAATAATTGGACATGCTTTTAAAAGGCTTTTAACATTACTTTCAAAAACATTTTTATTCAAGGTATACTCTGCAAAAAAAAACTTTTTTTTACAGTACAGAACTGGAAGCTGATGTTACAGTTTAAAAATATAAAATGCACAGTAATAAACTGTAATATCGCTAATTTCATAGTAATGGACGGCAAAATTGCAAATTTTTTAGTTTACTACTGCGCATTTTACATTTTTAAACTGGAACCTCTGATGCCTGTATTATAGTGTAAAAACAACTGCTTATTTTGTGAAGTGTAGTTCAAATCATTTCATGCAGGGTCCTTAATCGTCTCGGATGTTTCAAGTGATATCTATTTTAAAATTCGTAAAAAGTAAGTCCCCCCAAGTAAAAGTAAGGTAAATTCTCCACCACCCCCCTTCCCCCAAAAAAAAAACATTGCTCGAGATAGATCCGGCAAAAGAAATCTTATATTCCATATTTATTTTTAGATTTGAAAAAATTTGTGCAATTTAAAATGAATATTGTTGCTTATAGGGAAATGTAAGGCACATATAAATCCAGAATAATGATGGGTTTACTTTTGAACATTTTTTAAGGAACAGCTTAACATCTTATGATAAGCAAAAACTATTTTTCAGAGGCCTTTTTAAAGCTATTTTTAGACAATTCAAAGAAAAAGCTTAACTTTAGTGCTTATGGTGATTCATTTCTGTTCTTGTCAAGGATTAAAAAGTAAAAGTTTTCTTTTCTGTAACGATTAAAAAATTAAACAAATGTTATGAAGAAGTGATTGTGTTTTTAATAGTATTTGGTTTAAAGCAGATTCATTGGTAAAGCATTCCATAGAAACTCTTTACTTACTTAATTTTTTCTTTCTTTCTCTTTGTTTGTCATTACAGTGAGTTAAGAGCAGTCCAATTTTACGGTTTATTTTTATCCTGACCATTTATTTGATTTTTAAAATTATTTTTCTATTTACTTACACGTGCTGAATTTTAAACATTATTCCAGTTGAAAAATAAACGAGTTTGAAATAAACAAGCACTGAAACATTTTAGCTAAGAGCTATGAGATTAAGTTAGATATTATTCTTATTTTAACTTTATTGTTTTAATTCAACATAAGTCACTTGTATTAGCGAAATTATTTTCTCTCTTTAAAAATATGAATTTAATTTCATTTGGGACACCACACGACCATGAGAGAGAGAGAGAGAGAGAGAGAAAGCTGTTGTAAAATCGATGCTGATGTATGAGAAAGTAGGCTTGTTTAGTTAGTGGATGATATTTGTGTTTACAAGATTAAGTTAAAAAAACAACAGTATATCCTGTATTAAAAATCCTACTTCTTGTTGCATCAGATTATCAAGTCTTCGCAAGCACT
This sequence comes from Uloborus plumipes, assembly GCA_038373865.1. Lineage (NCBI taxonomy): Eukaryota > Metazoa > Arthropoda > Arachnida > Araneae > Uloboridae > Uloborus > Uloborus plumipes. Next base: position 25,873 of record JAXGGA010013488.1, on the reverse strand, counting down.
TGATCTAAAAACTCTTCAAAGCCTGAAGCCTATATGAGTACAGTTAAATGTACTTACAGTGAACTCAACTTATACACCTCATTTATGCGCCTTTTTCACTTATACGACGATTCTAAATGGTCCCAGCACATTCCATAGCAAAAAAGTGATAGTATTATTCGTTTATGCGTCGCTCTGAAGATAAATATTTCACTTATGCGCCAAACTTTCCGTTAAATGAAAAAAAAAAAAATCTTTAAAAAATAATCATTTTTCTTCACTTTCCTCTTTAATCTTTCGCCTTTATTGCTCACGGAAGGCGTTTTTTCGCATGAACTAGAGTTCGGAGAGGAACAATTACCTATTAGGGATCGTTTTAAAGGGAACAGTTTGCAATTAGGTGTGCTACAATTTTGTTTTTTCTTTATCATTGTAGATACGTTACAGTAATTGCCAAACTGTAGTAATATGTCCCTTTTCTATAGAAACATTCGTATTCATTCTCTCATTAGAACCTACGTTGAGTTTTAATCCTTTAAATAAACTTGTTCACTTGTACGTCTCTCTCACTTGTGTGCCTTTTTCTGGTGGTCCTTTGGGCCGGGCCGGGCCGGCGCATAAGTGAGAGTTCACTGTATTATTTTCTAAGAATCTTGTATGGAGACATTCCACGAAAACACCGCCATTTTGTCCCGCACGTGACGTTCGTGTATTTCATTAAAAAGTAATGAACAAAGTTTTTGCCAAGAAATCCCACACCGATTTACAATTTCTTAAATGAAAATTTTTCTTTCATTATCCTTTAAAATTACTACTTTTTTAAGAAATACATGAGCGGCACGTGCAGGACAAGATGGCGCCCTTTTCGTGGAGTGACCCAATGGAGAAAATAAAGTGTAGGTAACTAAATTGATTTACTTCCTAAAATGTATGGGATTAATGTACTATTAAGTAAAACGCTTTTTTTATTTCTTTCTGTCCTTTTTTTTTTCTCACTTTTCTCTAACCTTAATCAAATTTTCATGGCATTAATGTTCTATAATATTAGTATATGACAGACTTAAATATGTTTTTACTAGTATTTGTTAGAATTAAGGTAATTTGCATCTGCTACTAAATTTGATATTTTTATGTTCCAACAGCAATTCTTCAACAATTTGTCTTTAAAAATCTGAATAGAAAAATAAATACATAAATAGATAAATTTGGGAAACATAAATTATCAATAAATAACATAATACATAAATAAAACATTTTAGTACATTTGCATGGATTTTTAATTTATGTAACGGCGATGACATGCGTTATTTAAATAAAAAAAAATATTATCATTTATATCATAACTACTGCTGGTCAACGCGTTTATCATTTCAAGTCTCCATTACCATAACAATTTAATGTGCCTTAAAAAAGAGAAGGAAAATAGGAACAGGAAATATATAAACAAGTAATGCTACTTATAAATTAGTGTAATGATACTTCGACAAATTATTAGCCAAACAAAAAACCTCAAGGGAAATACAAAATGACGAAGTCTTTATCTAAGACGACTAATTTACTTCAAATAATATATATATGGAATTAATAAACTACCAATAAAATGTTTTTTTTTTTAATTTCTTTCTTTTCTTCTCTTTTTTTTCTATTTTTATTGAGTTTGTATACGTTAATGTTGTATAAAATTAGTATGTGTCTTAGGAGACTTGAAAAGAGTTAGATATGCTTTTATTAGTGTTAGAAATAAGATAACTTGCATAGGTATGAAGAACAAATGTGATGTTTTTATGTTCCAACAGCAGCTCTTCGAACATTTTTAGTTAGAAATCTGTGCAGAAAAATAAATTAATAATGACAAACATAATAAAAAAATGAGAAAAAAATAAATTAATAAATAAATGAAATAAATGCATAAATATAGCATCTTTGAACGGAACAGGTTTTTAATTTTATGTAACAGCGATGAGATACGTTATTTAAAAATTGTTATTATCATTTTCAACATAATTAAACAGGTTGGTCAACGAAGGATAAAATGCGTTTAACATTTCAAGTTTCCATTACCATAACAATTTAATGTGTCTTAAAAAAGAGAAGAAAAATCGGAACAGGAAACATATAAACAATTAATGCTACTTATAAATCAGTATAATGATACTTCGACAAATGATTAGACGAACCAAAAGCCTAAAGGGAAATACAAAACGACGAAGTAGCTTTAACCGGAAGTAATAAATCAATCTTTGACACTTTACTTTCCCCATAAAGGATTCTTAGAAAACAATTATTACATTTAACTGCAATCATAGAGGCTTTGAAGTGTTTTTATAGCTAGCGAGTGAAGATTTGACAATAAATTCGTCAGAGATGTTTTATTTATAAAGAGAAGGAAAAGACCTTTTCTCCCTCAGGCATCTAAGTATTTGGTCAAGAGACAACTAGCGCCATCTGCCGAGCTTCTCGAGATGAAAGGATTAACGAAATTGGAAATATTAGATTGTTATAAACAAATTAGTTAATGAAAAGTTCTTTTGTGAATACATTTGGGGAATCAAGTCTTAGTAAGCATATTTAACTTTTAGCAGAACAGGAAATATTTATTTAGTTAAATGTAATTTCGGGAAATATTTTCGGAGTTAGAAGCTCCCACAGGCAAGTTAGAATGATGATAAAATAGTAAATAAGTTGCTAATAAATTTGAAATAGTATAATATTGTATGATAAATCTGCATTGTAAAATGTCATTTCATTTATTTATTTTTTCAATTAACACAACACTTTGTGTCATTAAAAAATGTTTTTAAACTATTTTAAGTAAAGAAAAATATGACATATATACAGTTGGGAATACTATAGAAATATATATTTCGATTAAAAAACATATTTTTTTGCTGCCTTAAAATTAAGAATCAAGCTTAAGCGTTTAAATTAGCGAGTAAGTTACACGGTTGCTGATATCGAAAACAATATTTATTTTTTGAAAAGAGCAACTATATACATTAGGCGAACTTATCCTTTTTTTTCTTCCAACCTTTCTTTCTCTGTTGTTTTATTTTGCTTTCTTCTTATATTTGTTGCATTTTCTCCTCAGCACAACATAGCATTTATTCCGTTTAAATATATTTTCGTTCACGATATTTTAATACGTCGACTTGAAAATGTAAATAATAAATATAAATGAAACAAAATGATTCAGTTGAATTATAAAAAAAAATAATAATAAAGAAATCACTCAGTACGAATGTCAAGCAAAAAAATAATATTTAAAAAAAAGCATTAGTACAAAAGTACAAATAAAAAAAAGATAAAATCTAAGAGTTGCCGTTTTGTTTGTTAAAGTTGAATTCATTAAAGCAAAACATAGATGCAATCCTTGACATTTGAAGGCCATTATGTTCCACGCAGCCGTTGCATTATTTCCAACTATTTTTTCATAATAAATTGTATACAATCTAATGTAATATGCAATAATTATAGTAGTACATGCACGCATGAAAATGTGTCTTTGAACTGTGGGACTGGAAATTGGTTCATCGTTATAAAATATTCTAGTGGAAAAACAAAAGGAAAAGAATCAAAAGTGCTACACTAAGACAAAGCAATGAAAAATTATTAAAGTTCAATGGTTTAATTGCAAAACATAAAACATGTCATTACATTCTAGTAAATAATGCATTTATTGTTATTTTATTCTAAAGAAGTAATGGTGTAAAATTAATGCAAACGAGTAAATCAATTTGAAAATGAAGAAGACGAAAATAAATTAGATAATCTGCACATTTTTCTTTGTGCGAATATTATTTATGGACTGCAATAAAAGCATGCATAACTGTATATCTAGCTCTTTCTATGTTCTCAATTTATGTTTAATTTATTCTACTGAAGTATCGCATTGCAACGTATTATGTAATCGGAAATTGTGTGGAATATATTCAATAATTTTCAACTTTTCAAAAGCCTGGAAAAAAATAATGTGCTCATCATGCATTAGCAAAGAGTACCGTAAAGTAAAACAATAAAATAACAGAAATTTGATGACTACTTAAGATTTGCAAAGTTAGAACTAAAGCTCAGCTATTAAGTAATGCTTTTTTTAAGCTTACAAACTAAATATTACAACGTTAATTTTGAACTACAACATGATCATTGAGATAATGAAAATAACTTTTATTTTTTCCTTTCAATGTAAGTCAAAAAATAATAATATAAACTCCTGGTTTACACGTAAAAAACAATAAACCTGTAAGAAACAAATTTTTGCTTTTTTACTAGAGAAAAAAAAGAGAAAACTTTTCGAGTTCTTTGTGTGACTAATCACAAAAGTAAATTCTGCAACTATTTTTAATCTACGACTTTGTCTTCCAGCTACTAAGCAGTAAAGAGAAAAAAAAAAAAAACGTCATTCTCTTTCAGCTGTACTAGCTAAATAAAAATACAAAATTTTTATAAAAAAATGCAAATTAAAAGATGCGGCAAAAAAGATACATAAATATTCTTTCAAATGTCACATTAGAAAATTAGAGTAACATAAATACATAAACCAAAGGCGGTTAGAAGGAAAGAGTTAGAAGGAATTTTGGTTTCTGAATTAAATGTCGTGGATTATAACTTGAAAATGTGAGTGCTGTTTGGTAGTCAAGAAAATGAATACACAACGCTGTCACAACAAAAGACACCTCAAAAGTTGCAAACCAAAATTTGTTTCAAAATCTTTTTTCTGCATAGTATTTGAGTTGAATGGGAAGTAATACAATATTTGGAATGATAGTAAATGTTGGAACCAAAAACACACAGTTAAGATTTTTAATTATTATTCATTTTCATAAAGGAAATTTTACATTAGGATTTCTCGACCTTTTGTGTTCTACGCGGCCTTTTAGATGCTGATGTGGCTAATTACACCCCCCAAAAATTGAACGTGTAAATGAACGCTTATTTTTTCAAAGCAAAATTTCCGGAAATAGTACGGCAAAATTAATCAGTTGATAAGTAATTATTCTAATTAATTTGACCACGGCGGGTGAACTAAAAAATTTTAAAAATATACATACATCTGTCGCAAAGCACTACTTTTTCTAAAAAATGTTATTATTTTTCGTCAGTATGTATTAACATGCTTATTTTTTCAGTTTTAATGTTAAAGTAGATTATTATTATTATTTTGAATTAAAATTTAATTTCATGCAATACATATACATATTTTTAAAAAAGAAAAGAAGGAAAGAAACGAATGAATCACATTTTATCGCTGATTTTTAATTTGCTTTGCAATATGATGATAAAACTTTGGAACTTGACTTTCGAGGGAAAATTATATCGATAGTTAAATTTCCAATAATGAATCTTTCAATTGTTTACATTCAACTAATGAAAATAAATGTTTAAGAAAAATATTTATTTGATTTTAACTGAAAGAAATATATAAAACTAATGAACGCATTTGCATTGATTATTTATTGTTTAAAAACAACGACGATGTAATTACTGTAATAATAAGGATTTCGTTTTTAAAAGCCGTGAAATAGAAGTAGGTCATGATTGAAAACACCTTCTTGGTTCTTCTTCAACTGAAGTTGCTTTTAGTGCGCAGAAAGTGATGCAGTAGGAAAAACATCTGTACAGAGAACTACGAGTTTCCGATTAAAATGTTTGGAATGACCTGAGTTTGGGAGTTTTTTTTTTTTACTTCCGATCTTAAGGAAAAAAAACATAATTAAAAATTGAAGTAACTTGGAATAACTTCTCTGTACACTGCAAAAAATAGATGTTGTTTTTATAATATAATGCAGCTAGTTTTATAGTAACAAACTAAAAATTGCTCATTTTTGTCATAAACTATAAAATTGCTAATTTTACAGTAATGAACTTAAATTGCTGCTTTACAGTAATAAACTGCAAAATTGCTAATTTTATAGTTTAATACTGTACGTTTTACAGTTTTAAACTGGAAATTTTGCTGCCAGTATTATACTGTTGTTTTTACCGTATACTACTGCTAATTTTCTGGCAATAAACTGCAAAATTGTAGTAATAAACTGTAAAATCGCTAGTTTTACAGTTTATTACTTTGAATTTTGCAATTTTGAACTGCAATCTCTGCTTCCAGTATTATACTGCAAAAACAAGTTAATTTTTGCAATGTAGAGTCATCATACTATCAGTAATAAGGATAACAATTAACAACAACCGATCACACTGTCTCCCAAAGTGTAAGTCATTCATTTGTTGGCGAATCTGAAACAACAAACAGCAAATTTCATAATTATTTTCAGATTTTAATGATTACCACTCACGAATAAGCCTTTTCTTAATAACAAAACATTCAAAAAGACAAATGACATATGTATAAGTCGTGCATAAATCTAAATCAACATTTGTACCACATCTGGTTTCAGAGAAGCCATTTAGTATATCCCCGAAAACAATAGTTCATTGAAAAATCACCCTCACCATCTCCTCTTAATAGGTATAATTACTGTATAATTCTAGACACGTCTGACATCAAGTTGCCATTTTCAAGGACAAAAATTAAGAATTGAAACTCATGGGAAGTTCGCCCTGGGCAAGTTGCCATCGCTGACTTATTCTTCAGGGCAGACCGGTTTAAAGATCGAAGACCTGCTGTTGGTTTCTTAGGTTGGTCTCTTAACCTGTAACCTTGAAAGTGTCTTGTTGTCCTAATTGCCGATCTTAAAGAGGAGGGTTCATTATACGAGGGACTTGTTCCCATTGAATGCTGTCTCCGCCTTTAATTGACGTATGTGATTCCTGATTGGCGGAGGGGTTAAAGCTTTATGGTGACTGACTGCTCTGAATTGAAAGTGCAATTACAGTAATTACGAGCGACGATAAGACTATGTGTAGATAAATTTGATAAAATTTGATTAGATATAAGATTGCTTTCCTAGAGGCATTTTTAAAATGTCTCTGTATCTGGAATATTGTTTGTTTTCGGTTTTTACAGTACACTATTCTTACTCTTAGTGTTGTAGTTTTTTTTTTTCTGTTTTACATTTCGACAAACTGCAAGACCGGCATGTGACGCAACACCAAAAAAAGAAAAAAAAAGTAAATTTTTGCCTCGAATTATTTTTTTTAAGTTATAGCGAGACCTTTACTACTAAAAATAGCTAAAAAACCCTTAAACACAAATAAAAATAAAGGAAAAAATATATATAATAAATTAGTCTTTAAAAAAAACATTGAATCATTAAATGCTACAAAATTTAAATATATTTTATTCCCAGAAATTGCATGCACTCTATATAACAGCGATTATTGCATTTGATATTTGGCAGATCTAAGCACGTTCTTCAAAATCACAGAGAATAATGTAAATTACGTGCACAAAGAATTTATAATCTAACTTGATTAAGTAGAGGTGTAGAATGATAATACTGTTAATTATTTAAATTACTAATTTTGCACCATATTCTAATACGTACATAAACGGCTTACGAGATTTTTATGATGAGAAATTAGTAGGTATTATGAAATGTTATATAACAAGTTATAAAGGACAGACATGTTACAATTTCTTGCGTTATAGGTGCACTTCATTTTGCTCTATTTCATCAATTTTTTTTTCTCCTGCTAACTGTTACTTGAAATCGTCAAATTCGCATTTTATAAAAATTTTTGAGAATAACGTGGCTGTACAACGGATTATATCAAGAGAGGGTTTTTTTTTTTTTGCAAGCCTGACTAAAATCGTCACTAACATGTAATTTGCTCTAAATTTGAACATTTCTATTAACTTTTATTGCACTATCAGGTATTTCCAGAGTTTTCACTAAAGTCCTGTAAAAGTCAAGGATCTTTGCGAAAAAGTTCCTTGAGTTTTTACAAAAATCATGAATGCTCATAGTTGTGAAAAACATTTTTAGCCACTAAGTTCAAAGAATTATCAGCATTTTTCTCAACAGCTTCAACTTCCGCGTGATTGTGGCCCCGTTAAATTACCCCGTGATTAATCCCCGAATGAGGAGTGTGCAGTCTCTGGACACTCTACCGTAGGAAGAAATGCAGACAAGTAAGGTGTTAGACATATACTTCCGATTGTACTATACTAGACAGCAACTTAAGTTGACACTGACGTCACGACGCGCGGATCCAAGAAGAGCTCACAAACAGTTTGCGATCACCTCTAATTCACCAAGTAGGCTGTGACATTTTGTCTGTTTGCTCGTTTTTCATAGGATTTTCTTCCGCACGTCGTGACATCAGTGTTAAGAAACCTTGCATTGTAGAATAGGAGCCTTCTTCGTAAATCAACTTAGTGCTGATCTTGTTTTCAATAAACATATATGGGTGTTTTAGGAAGGTTTCTAATTAATTCCAGAAACGTCACTGGCTTTTATTGGGAAAGTTTCTAAACTCTTCAGAAATATTTTACGGTAATTTCAGGAAGTTTTCTGATTTTTAATCGGAAACTTCTCTGCAGTTTGTCAATATGTTACTGGTAGAAATTAGGCACATTAGGTTCCCGTTATTGTGGAGAAAAGTTTCGGAATCCTTTGTACAGTAGTTTTTAAAATGTTTCCTTGAGTTTTGTAACTTTTTTTTCCAGTTGTCTCTGGTTTTTAGATCTATTCTCATCATCACCACTATTTAAATCAAAACCTTTCGGTTATTATTGTTTCCGTGCTTGTTATAAACTTGCATACGTTTGCAATTGTGTCAATTAATTTGCACAAGTTACATTCAGGTGCACTTCTGTGATAACGGAAAAGAAACTGATTCGCATATGTACAATAGTAATTCAATTGGATTATTTATCGTTTATATTGATGGTGGGAATTTAAACAATTATTTCCATTTAAAACGCGTTTTTTTTTTTACTTTAAAATCAATCAAAGTTTGAGTTAATGTGATATACTGATTTAAAGTAATATTCCTTATACAAAAATATTGAATTGGCTGTATTATTGTTAACGAGCTCGAGCAGCGGAGTGATCGGAGCATACCTTAATATTCTTATTTGGATTTCAAAGCTCACAAGAGAAAAAACAATCAACGAAATGCACTAAAAAAAATCTAGGCATTTGTAAAAATTGTAGCAATTACCACGCGACAGTGAAAACATTTTAAACGATATGTGTAAGTATTTTTTAAGAAATTGCGAGAATTTTATTGGTTGTGTATTGGGTTTTTAAAGGACTTGAAAAAAAAATGAGTCCAAATCCAGTAAATAAACACTCCAACCAGTAGACAAACGCAGCTTCTTCTAGCCGTTTTCTGTTTGAAAATCTTACAGAAAGAAATTAGTAGATTATCTAAAAAAAAATTGCTTTTAAAAACTTATTTTCAAAAAAAAAAAAAAAAAGGAACAAGATGTTCTTAGACACTGTGACTAACGGAACAATTTTACTTCAAAAATGTTACGCTAGTCACAAGGCCGTTTTGCTGAAAAAATACCTTTCAGCTGTTGTTTTGCTTTAAATTCTTTTTTACAAATGTCACGCATGCCACCATCTGCACCTTACATTTTCAAGCTTAACCTTAATTCTTTGTTAGCCTTTAGCTTTTAAATTAAAATGGTTCAAAAATCAGGTGAAAATACCACCTTAATCACCATGGAATGACTCACTATCGCACACATCCTTATAAAAAAATGTAGCATTAAAACTACGGGCATGAAACAGCATGAATGTGTAGATGTATTATTCCTTATACAATTTATTAATAACTACGATTTAGTTATTTCCTTGAGCAGCCAGATTCAGAGTAAAACACTAAACAACTCAGTTTCTGAATCAACAAGCAATAAAGGTCGTTGCGCTTTGATTAATGATTGCGTTTGTCATAAGTATGTATTTTCATTGATGAATTATTTATAAACTAAACAAATATCTGCTTAGGGAAATATTTAAGAGCAATCTAAATAGGCTTTGCGTATTTTCTATTAAAATAATGGCAATTACAAATTGGTTAAATATATAAAGGCAATTACGAGCAATGTTGGTTCATGAATCAAGCACGTATGTGAAAAGAATGGAATAGTTACAGGCTCCGTGGGGTGAAGGCAATAAAATACCATCAAGTTGAGAAATAATTTTATTTGAAGCGGACGAAGTTTCATTTTTTTCTCGTTTGCAAACAGTAAGCGAAAAATAGCAGAAAAAGGAGCCATAATAAATTCAGTTTCTTAGAAATGTATTAACTATGTATTTTCTACAAAAGCTACCTTAGTAAAAAATATGTCAATTTTGATGCAAGCACTATAAGCATAATTTCTGAAGCAGTGCAAAGTTTTAATGATTACAATGAATTTTTTCCGTTGTAACTACAGTTACAATGATCATAAGTCACAAAGCGACAGAGTGGCAAAGTCTTGCAGAAGTCAAGATGCGATACATTTCGGACAGTGACATCACTACGATGTAGCTTCAAAAATTAATTTGGGACCAGTCACTTTGCGGCATTTTGAAGACGTCACAGGGACGTCGCTGCAGGACTGGCATTCTTAATTTGTGGACACCTATACGTTAATAGAGCATTAATTGGCAAGCACGCGCCATTATAATCTGAAACGTAAATGTTTCATCTATAAATACGTTGTTCTGAAAAAAAAAGTTGACCACAAAGCAAAATAAAAATTTAAAAAAAAGGATTAAAAAAATAATAAAAATATAGAATGGACAAAACATTTTCCTTACAAATACTACATATGCTACAAGTATACATAGTTCGAGCTTAGCATTTATAAAAGGCTTTAAACAACCCATGTACGAAATAAAATAGCAACATAAATCAGTTTTATTTTGTACAGGAGGATACAATGGCAGGGTTCTGAAGCATTCTCGAGACCAAGCAAATGATGACAGCTATTTTATAGGATATTAAACGACAAGCAGATGAGATAATAACCAGAAAACGTCAGTTTTTGATTTACAAATATGTTGTTTTGAAACTACGATTATTGACAGAAGGTAAAAAAAAGTTAATAAAATAAAATGAGAAAAAAAAATCCAAAAACATGAAATAGATAAAACATTTTCCTTATAAATACTACACGTGCTATAAGTATATATAGTTCGAGCCTAGAATTAATAAAATAGTTTAAGCAACCCATGCACGAAATCAAACAGCAACATAAATCAGTTTTTATTTTGTACCGAAGGATACTATCATAGGGTTCAGAAGCATTCTTGAGATCAAGAAAATAATAACAGCTATTTAATGGGGCATTAAGTAACAAGGAGATGATATTTTAACAAGAAAACGTAAAATTCTGATCTAAAAATATTCTGATCTGATTTCACGGCTGTTAGTGCAAAGCAAAAAAAAAAAAAAGAATAAATAAAAATATTTAAAACAAAATGAAAAGATATTAGTAAAATTAATTTAAAAGCAATTTACAATTTGGAAACAAAATTTTTAGTTTATAAAACCAAAAATTGTATCGATAAATACTGCATGTACTATAAGTACAGAGAGTTCGAGCATAGAATTGATAAAATGGTTTAAGCAACCAAAATCAAACAGCAACATAAATCAGTTTTTATTTTGTGCAGAAGAATACTATCACAGGGCTCAAGAGCATTCTTGTGATCAAGAAAATTATAACAGCTATTTAATAGAGCATCAATTGACAAGCCAGACGACATTTTAATAAGAAAGCGTAAATTTTTGATCTACAAATACTCTGATCTGATTGCACGGCTATTGGTTTGGCAAAAAAAAAACAGTAATAATAATAATAAAATAAAATAAAATAAAATAAAATAAATAAAATAATTTTAAAAAATGAAAAGATAGTAGTCAAACTAATTCAAATGCAATATAAAATTTATTAATAAAATCCTTGGTTGATTAAACTAAGCATTTTATTTATAAATACTGCATGTGCTATAAGTACAGATAGTACGAGCCTAGAATTAATAAAATGGCTTAAGCAACCCATGCACGAAATCAAACAGCAACATAAATCAGTTTTTATTTTGTACAGAAGGATACTATCACAGGGTTAAGAAGCATTCTTGGGATCAAGAAAATAATAACAGCTATTTAATAGGGCATTAAGTGACAAGCAGACGACATTTTAATTAGAAAACGTCCAAGTCACTTAGCTTTGTTCCGGATATTTTAATTTCAAAGAAGAAAATGGCAGCGAAGGATGTCTTCTACGGCAACAGAAAGATAAAATATCTGCTTCCGTCTTTTGAATTCAAGACACTATCTCTCTTTTATCTCTTCTGCGACAGGATTTAAGACGATTCGTGAAGCTCTAAGATGGTAATAAATAACTTAGAAGACTTCCATTGCATTAGAGGGGAAAGTTTCTGAAATTCGACTGTCGTACACTTAATTTATTGTTTTTTCACCCCTTGGAAATGTCTTTTTTAATGCATGGTATGGACAATAACGCTGTGTAATATGCTTCAAACACCTTGGTTTTACGAATAGTTTACCAAAATGTTTAATTCTCGTTGATATGCGTATGGTGTGCTTGCTGTAATTGCATTTAAAATGGGTACTAACTTCAACAGTAATATTATTTGTTTTTTTAAAGAAAATAAAGGATTTAAATTCCACTACGCTACTCTTAATTTATTGTTTTTTGCCCCTTTAAAATGGTATTTCTTAATGTTTGGTATATACAATATTGCTGCATGATATGTTTCAAACACCTAAGTTCTACTGATATTTTCCCAGAAAAGTTGAATGCCCGTTGATATGAGTATATGTGTTTCTAATGTATGTGTATCTATGTGTATCTTTCTAGGGGTAAAGCTACCTAGATAGATTTCCTTTCTTTATCCTAATTTGTTAAAAATTTGCATTTAAATTATATACAACTATTTCATATCATTACATATCTCAAGAAGTGACTAACACATATATAAATTTTGAAAATGAACTTGCTTTAAAATTTAAAGCTAAAAAGTTGATAAATTCCTAAATATTCAAAATTTACTTTCATCCTAAAGTATCATTTCACACTGAATTTCTTGAAAATCGCTGATAATTATAAACTTGCTTTACCCTGCAAATTACTGTTGTGTGATTGGTCAACCAAAAATATGACTAAATTGTTCCCTAAATATCATTTTTATTGAAAAAACCGCCATGGGTCAAGTCTCCTTAGTTTCTCTTATAGAATCATTGCGAAAAAAAAAGGGGGGTTCTTAAATCGACACGGGAGATTAAAACCAATTTTTGTAAATTTCAAGCAATCGCCTTGAAATTTTTACAAGATGATTATACTAAAATAAGAACAATTCCCACCAAAAATTTTTAATTTTCAACAATAATTTCAAAAGTTATTAAATTTTTTAATTAAATTAAATCGCGTTAATTAAAATGTTCCCAGCACATCAATTTTGCATTAAATTATGCAACAGTATCATAAAAGTATGCATTAGCATTATATTAATAAAGTGTTGAAGATATTTAAGTATTGTGTGTAAATGGAAACAAATGCGAGATTTTTTTTTTTTTTTTCAAAATCATGCTAATTTTAACTCGAAAACACAGTTTCAATATTACAAATCAGGGTTTAAGATTATAATACTGCATAACTTAAAAAAAATCTCCCAAGAAACTGTTTATTGAACTACTTTTCACTAACTATGCAATTTTTAGGCAAATCAATGCTAAACTCTTATGCATGGAGCATATTGAAATCTACCGTCACACGTAAAAATGTCGTTTTGAGAAAATTAGAATTTTCAGTTTAGGAAAAGAGAATGAGGTCAAATGCTGGAACTATCTATATTCATTAAAATTAGTAAATTCATATAGATTAATTTATTTTAATGGTTGTTTAAAAAGAATAACCTTGAAAAAGTTGCCTTTTCCAACAGTTCCAAGATTTTTACTAAACCTTTGCATATTACCGAAAAGATTACAAAGGGGTGTGGTCATTCATAAAAGTACCCATATCTCGGTCAATTTTTCACTGATTCGAAAATTTTTTTTGCCCCATGTTCAGAAGTATTTCTTCTATTTAAAACAATAGTAATTGAAAAATCGATATTTTGGTGAATTTTTAGGTTTTTGAAACCCCCGTGTAGCCTGATCAAGGAAAACTCTGTTTTACTAACTAAAGTGAAGAACATTTAGTGCTAGCAGAAATTTATAGGGATAACAGAAAATACCATTCAAAATCAAATTACAACATTCAATTTCGAAGAATGAAAGCTGGATGTGCATAAGTAATTGAAGCAATTCATAGTTCGGTGTATATCCATTAGAGCGCTAAGAATCCTGGATTAAAAAATATATACAAATGGCAGTGGGATAAATGGTTTCTAAGAACTCGTTTGACACCGTGAAAGCAGAATCATTCTCAGAACGATTAATTTACTTTCGTGAATTTGATTTTATAATTATTCGAGGAACTATTTTCGTGACACAGAGCAATTTTCCTTCGTAAAGAGTTTCTCAAGATATGATTTTTACGTTATAATTACTGAATAATACAGCTGTGAAGGTCATCTATAGTTTTTTCATCTTCTTTGATGTATGCGTTATATTGTGTCTCATAAAAAACAAATGGTTTAGGTTCAGAAAGTTCATTTCTTCGCATACATATACTGTTGATTTAAATTTTCTCTGTAATTTTCTGATTATATATCTGATTATAATTGAAAGGGCAAGTGGATAAATGTGATATGTGACTTTTTTTTTTAATTTCTAGAAAAGTATTCCAAAAAAAATTGTGTTTTTTATCAACAGGTAAAACGGGGGTCATATTCTTAGTTACCAACCATTTCTGTGTCTGATACTGATTGACTTATGACCGTTATCCATGGTAAAAGTAAGTTTCAAAAATTGTCACACATCACCTTTGACCGCTTGCCTCTTCAATTATTCTATTACATTTCAAAATCTTTTTCTAACTAAAATTTAATTTTTATTGATTATTCTTAGATTTTCAGTGTTTTTTTTTTTTTTTTTTTTTTTTTTTTTTTTTTTTTTTTTTTTTTTTTTTTGCGTTAAAAACGAATTTCAGAAAACCTAATTGTTAAAAAAAAGGTTGAAAGGAAAAAAACATACACACACCACTTGCAGCAAAAATGAAAAAAAAAATCCTGTTCAATGCATGAGAAAATGATAATATTTTGCCTAGGTTATAATTTTTATCTTGTTTAATAAGTAAACTAATTACTTCACTACGTTCTTTTAGGGTTATTTTAAATATAATCTGGAAGTGTAAAAACACGGTAGCTTTGTGGTACAATAAAACTGATCGTTAAGGGAAAGTTGTTAATCATTTTATTAATCTTCTTTCAGCAATCAGCGTATAATACTCTACAGATTTTTTAGACAAATTAACTTAATCAAGAGAACAATATTTTTGAAAAAAAAAACTATGATCATATACAGTCGAAGCTCGTTATAATGACCACTGGTAATGAAAACCATCCTAAAATATAACGACCGTTGAGAAAACCCACAACTTTATCCAAATATACTCTGTGTTCTACCTTTTATTGCGACCACTCGTTTTAAAGACCTTTGTATGTAGGACGGAGATGGTCGTGGTATCAAACGTCGACTATGTACATGTCAGAAATAGTTCACATGCGTGTTATAATGTAATTCTTTATTTGGATGTTATTGACATTGAAAAATAATTTCAAAGCACGTATTTTAAGATTTTCTGCATTATGCGCATTAGAAATGAATAATTAAATTATAGTTATAAAAAAAACTAAAAAATACGCTTTTAGAGTTAATTAAACAAACATGCATTTATAATACATAAACATGTAATATAATTTAGCTTTTAGTATTAATCTTTATAAAGACCTTTGCATGTAGGACGGAGATTGTCGTTATATCGAGCGTCGACTATATACTTGTCAGAAACAGTTGAAAAGCGTGTTATAATGTAAGTTATTCTTTATTGGTATGTTCTTGACATTGGAAAGTAATTGCAAAGCACGTATTTTAAGTCTTTATGCATTAGGAACATTAGAAATAAATAATTAAATTATAGTTGAAAAAAAAACTAAAAAATACGCTTTTAGAGTTAATTAAACAAACATGCATTTATAATACATCAACATGTAATATAGTTTAGCTTTTAGCATTAATCTTTATAAAGACCTTTGCATGTAGGACGGAGATTGTCGTTATATCGAGCGTCGACTATATACTTGTCAGAAACAGTTGAAAAGCGTGTTATAATGTAAGTTATTCTTTATTTGTATGTTCTTGACATTGGAAAGTAATTGCAAAGCACGTATTTTAAGTCTTTATGCATTAGGAACATTAGAAATAAATAATTAAATTATAGTTGAAAAAAAAAACTAAAAAATACGCTTTTATAGTTAATTAAACAAACATGCATTTATAATACATCAACATGTAATATAGTTTAGCTTTTAGTATTAATCTTTATAAAGACCTTTGCATGTAGGACGGAGATTGTCGTTATATCGAGCGTCGACTATATACTTGTCAGAAACAGTTGAAAAGCGTGTTATAATGTAAGTTATTCTTTATTTGTATGTTCTTGACATTGGAAAGTAATTGCAAAGCACATATTTTAAGTCTTTATGCATTAGGAACATTAGAAATAAATAATTAAATTATAGTTGAAAAAAAACTAAAAAATACGCTTTTAGAGTTAATTAAACAAACATGCATTTATAATACATCAACATGTAATATAGTTTAGCTCTTAGTATTAATAATGGTATTAAGTATATTATTACTTTCATATTTGTAAAGAACGTGAATTGTATCTCTTATTCAGAGTTACATACATCATACAAACAAACAAGCAAACCCACATATAAAACTAATTAAAGCGCATTAATAATTAAATTATAGTTTAAAAAAACTAAAAAACTAAAAAATATGCTTTTAGAGGAAAATTTGCTTATTTTTTGTTATTAATATTCTTGCATGTAAATACGATACAGCATTTATTTCATTAAAATTGATATCGATTAAACCAACACTATTTACGCTTTTTCTACGTTTTTCATGTACTTGTTTGCTAATGTCTTTTTGTTACACACAAAATGTCTACAATCTACTTGCCTACTATAACAAACCTTACTCGTTAAGGCCATCTTCGTGCAAGAAAACACGCACTCAATATCTTGAAATATAATTTCCTCTGAGCTTTGCGTAAAACTTATAATTTTTGAGGCAAACCTTAAGTTTGTTACAAAAGGTTAATGAATATGACTAATTGCTTTGTATCATTACTTATTAATAATTAAAATTGCGAAGAAATTTTAATATTAACTAAAACGAGATTGAAACTCTTTTCTGTTAACTTCTTTCAACAAATGCACTAACAAACTCCTAGAACGACACAAAACTTAATGTGGAAGTACTTGTTCAGAAATAATACATTTCTTCTATATTTGAGAGTTTGTTTAATGTAGCTTCACATCGTTTGGTAAAATATAAATCTCACAATTTGTTTAAGAATGAAGTTAAACGTAGTATTTGGTTTCATTTTGAAGCCTGTATTCACTGTTGATATGAATGAAAAGAGCGCTTTGGATAAAATTGCTTCATGGAAATTTTCAACATTAACTTGTGTTAGTTAGTGTAGCTGTTATTTCGTAAAATATTACGAAAGCACTTTGAGGTATGATTGAAACAAGATGATATTTACCCGTGGCGTAAATCTCATATTTAACTACAAGTAAAAGAGCTAAATAGTAATATTTTACTACTGATTTTCTTTCGAACAAGCAGGCTTTTGTAAACATAGAATCTAATATTTTTCCGTATTATTATGTTGAAGCATTTATGCAAATACATTATATTTCTAATAGTGATTGTGAAATTTTTCAGACTTGTTCAAAATGGTTCGGAAAATTTGTGATTGGGAGTTTTTAATAGCAGCCAAAATACTTGCATGATTAAAAGAAAAAAATCTTATAATTTATCATTTTCTTTTAAAGCTACATTGATGTGGACAAAATGGAAACGAAACAATATCTCATAAAATATGCACCATTAGTATAATTTTTCCATTTATTACTAGTTATTACAATATAGTCAATAATGTAGTAAAATCAGTTAAAATTGGAAAATATTTCGTCGAAAAGAAGATTGAGAAAAGTAACTGTACAAAACTGTTATAATAAGTGTACATGTAGTGCGAGTTCCCTTTTAAAAATCTGCAAGTAACATTAAAAGCAAAAACAATGGAAAACGCTTCCAATCTTTTATTCCGTACATTGTCATTTACGTTTAAAATGAATGGAATATAAGATGCACAGCACTTGATGTACCCTTCTGTTGCTATTTTCTTTAAAAGCTATATTGAATTTGGAGAAGATAAAACGGGATAGTACACCTCATAATTGAATAAAAAATCTATCAGTTCAGATTACAGCAAATCCATTGAATTTGCTATCAGAAAAGCAAATCGAATTTCGTATCCAATTTTCATAAACATAATACAGTTAGGCACAGTAAAAGCTTCATTTTATTCAGTGGGATTATTTAAAGTTCGTTGTTTTGATTGAACAAAATTATCCATTGTTTTGAGTATAATAGTAAAGATTTTAAGCTTATGGAGCTATTTTCGGTTTTTCAATGAAGTCCACATTAATCCAGGCTCTTTCTGTTTAAAACGTCTTCTTTTAAATTATTAACAGAAAGCTAAACATTTTTTATGCATTAATGTTCTACTAAAAGCTTTTATGTTATCGGGTATTTAGAGTAATTTCTAAAGGAGAAAACAGCTTGTTCGTGTAATAGAAGATTAAGAACATTAAAAATAAATGACTAACTTGCATTGAAATAACTATTAAGAGTTGTATGTAAGAGTGTTATTTAGGGCATAGTCATTTAACTGATTAATTTGCTTGATTCTAGCGTTTGAATGAATTGTAATTGAGTTTGACAGGACGATAATGTTCTGTAGACATTTGATTGAGCACGTTTTTTTTTAATTTATAATGCTCAATTGTTTTAGAACACTAATGACTGTGATGCTTAGTGTTAGTTAAAAGTGGCAAGCAATAAAATTCAATGTATCAAGTCATTTATATGCCTTTTGTTACGTAACACGGTTTAGAGGTTTTTCAACTAATTTCGGGGAGGGGGGGGGCTTGTTGTTCAATGAAAATGAAGTAATCAACTCCCTTCTTCATGTAATATGACTACAAAGCACAGAAAATTTTATCAAAGTACATCTAATGTTTCAATGAAAGGTATAACTAAAAGAATAATTCTAAATAAATTTCAGAAAAACTACTTATTTTTTTTCCTGTAGTTGTACCATTAAGAAACCTAAAGAAATTATTTTTAAATAATGAAATCTCGTAGTAATACTGTCCTAAAAAATAGGTGTGATGTGGTGTTTTAATGAGGAAAACATATAGTGGAACCTATTTGCAATAAAACAATGAATGGAATGAAATCATTTTACCAGAATGAGTCTACTGACACTGATAAACAAGCCAGCAGTAAGAAAATTCACTAGGCACGGGGAGAAAGCGAATCTCGGCAGCTTAATTCTAAAAATACTCCTTACCGGCATTAATCAGCCAATCCAGGTTGTGATGTCAACGGGTTTAATCGGGCTTCTCTGCTAATGCTGGATCACTGCATTGTCAACGGTGTCCTAAAGTTGCCTTTTTTCAGTAAATTCATGACAACTTACCTACCTACAACCTTTTGAGAGGCAGGCTGATCTATCCCACATTTTTTGGTTCTAGAAAATTTATGGATTCAGACTTGTTTAAAGCATTTGAAATACAATATTATTGTAACTGGTGGCTACATCGTAATAAATGTAAGAGATGAGAATTTGAGTAAAAGCCCACTTCGAGAAAATCTAACTGAATTCTGATTAAATTTAGACTGAAATGGTTCAATATTAATCAAGTAAAACATCTGAAGCTTAAACACTAGTTTTCCTTAACGCGATTTTTGTTCCTAGTGGGTGGTTTTTACACCCACCAGGATTCCAACTGTTTTTCATAGCGTTTCCACTTTGGTTTTAATTTCAATAACTAAGGAGACCGAAAGATAATTTGAATCAAAGAGTAGTGATCAATATTTTTACAATGACAAAAACTGCATTTCTTATTGCAATTACTATTACTATCATTACTATTACCAGTTATTACCACTATTATTAATAAGCATGAAACATCCGCATTCAAGCAACTTGTATCAATTCAGGAATCCTTTTTCATAAAGAAACTTCTTTTTCACAGGAAATAGGTGGAAAACCGCGAAATCCCTGAAAGTTATCCAAAAATGATGTGTAACGTTTTGGAATTTTCTTACATCACGCTTTAACATTAGTTTATTATTTCCACTAACATTAAGTATAAACAAAAATAGCCAGTTTAAATTTATTATTATCATTTTATTAAAAACTATATCCTTAACTTAATGCCCTAATATCCCCAATGCTCAATTCACAAACTCGTTAAAAGTATTTTTTAATACCGTAGATATTACAAAAATATTTATTGATTATTTTCTACTTCGTTGCCGGAAAATAGTGGATACTATACAACAGAGCAACCGAGAATGGTGTTCTATTCTAATATTTATTGTCTTCCTCCTGGGATGAAATAAATCTTCTATTAGTCGACAGGACCATTCTATGAAAAGCTGGATCAGAATGCCCTATAAATTAACGATAACCTATTTAGCAACAAAGGAATGTACTGATCAAGATAAGAACGGAATGCTGCTATTTTATTTATAAAGGAAGATTTTTGTTTAGTTGTCGCCGCATAGTTTTCTCTATTGTGTCATTTCATATTTCGGTTTCGTATTGTTACCTTTTTCATACACATTGTAATTTAATTCTTAGTTTTAGAAATAGTTCGTTTTATTAACAAAGTGGGCACGTTTACTTCATGAGGTTGAAATTACGCTTCTTAAATTGTTGTTATTGCTGTCACTTATGTCACTCGGATACCCAAACCCGAGTAGCCAAAAAATGAACGTAGACTACTTATCAATTTCAAAGTGCGATTTTGGAGCTAATCAATAAAAGATTCAAAAAAAATCTCCGTAAATAAACTATTATTAATACATTTCTTCTTGTATTTTCTTCTTTAATCATAAAAGTTTAAATATTAAGATAATATATTAAACTAGTTAAGATAATATATTAAATGTGTTCTTCTTAATGCTGCTGTTGCTGTCTTGTGCCATCTAGTCCGGCAATTTGTGGCGGGTTCTTCACTTTACTATAATTTGGCTTGAAGTCCAACTTCCACAGTACTAACATGCCATATAGAACAGATTATAGGGAGGGCAACCATTCGCAGCACAACAACACATGCACACAAAGAGAGGACTATGACAGTGGCGAGAAAGTACAAATATGCCCAAACTAGGATTTGAACTCTCCATCCGTAGTCAAACTTCTCTGAACGCTATAGAAGGTTACCAGCGTGTTTTTGTTAATGGCATTGGAATATAAACTAAACTACTGACCTCAAATATTTTTGCCAGGATTATTTCCAATGCACTTCAAATGTTAATTGAAAAACTTCTATCTCGCATATAGTCTCGTCAATGCGATATTCCACATTGACTGGCAATGATTTTGGTAAAATATGCGTCAAGAACAGAGATTCTTTACAAAGAAAAAATTAGGGGGGGGGGAGCCTTATTGTGTGGGGATGCTTTGTTGCAGATAGAATGGCACTACACAATCCTTATAAAACCAAAAACAGATTACAAGATTATTAAGATGTTCTGAACCTTAATATGTTGCCCAAGGTAATCCTTACTAGAAAAGGAGATGAATGTTTTCAACAAGACAACACGTGTTCTCAGACCTCAGTTTACACGAAGGCATAGTTTCAATGGGTTCGTTCCTGGAGTTGGCCAATCGGCGGATTTTCGAGATGCGGAAAATCTTCGGCGCCCATGTCGTATGATTATGCGGCATGTAAAAGATCCCTTGGGGTATTCGTTTGGCTTTGAGTATCCCTAGGCAAAATTAAATCCTAGGGCTCTTTCGCATACAAAAGAGCCCAGGTGCCTCCATCTGGCGGAAACTGGGCGTCAAAATTCTCGTGGTAATCTCATTCCGCCGATTCTGGTGCTACGTGAAAGAATAGATGCTTAATTGGGGGATCGCACTAGGTCTGCAAAAGGTTGTACCTCTACTGCAGCCCCATTTGAAAGAAAAAAATAGTTTCAAGTCTTTAAAGTGAATTGCTTTTGAACTGCTTTGCTAAAAGTTCTTGGGGTCAGTTCAAATTCGAACCTATGGAACATTTAGTGAGTGATACTTACACAAATGGGATAATACGAGGATAAGGATGAACTGACTATATTTTTGCAATATTCTTCTGAGAATGTCCCCAAAGACGTTTTAATAATGTTGTGTGAGTCTATGGCTTCAAAATTATTCAAGGTAATTGCAATTTGGCTGGAAATTTGCTTCATTTTCATCACAAGGCCAATGCGGCCTTATAATTTCGTCTCGCATTTTCTTTATGTTCGATGCAAATACATGTTATTAAAGTAATAATACTTTATTGTTCAATGTATTTTTAAAAGAATTATATTAAAAATGATCCCTGTTTTCAGAGATTTTAATTCCACAGCAGCCTGCACTGTTTTACTTCAAAAATACTGCAACTTCCTTCTTGGCGCTATATTTTTATCAAGCATTGTATTACAAAGATTTTTATTTTCTATTTTGTTAAAGCTAGTAACGCCCCAAGTAGCATAAACTCATCGGATTTTGCTCGGCCGATCATCGAACTCCTCGTAAATTGATCCCGTAGTGCACGATGACATCGTTTCGATCAGGATCCGAGCACGGTTTTCGATGAGCTACTTTTCATCGGAAATCGATATCCTTCCGATCAAGTTTCCCGATGAAATTCATGGGCACGGGACTGTTCTGCTCGTAAATTGCTCCAAATCTCATCGTATTTCGAACAAAACTCATCGGCTTTTGCTGATCGGATTCTGTTTGGCCGATGAGACACATTGGATCATCGGCCGATGAGAATTTCATTGGATTTCGATGAATGGCCGATCATCGGCTGATGAGTTGATGTTGCTAGGGGCTGTCTTCATTGCTATTTTGCTAACCGGAAAAAATTCAAAAATTACTACGCTCATCATAATCACTATATTTACAATTTTAAGAAATACCTCTTTCTGTAGAAAATGTATACAAAAATAATGATAATTAAAGGGAAAATACACATTAAGTTTAAGAAGCAAATTTATGAAGAAAGTCTTCCCGTAAACAAGAGGAAGAAAATACGTAATCTCTACTAATAATAAAGCTGAAAGTTTGTCTCTCTGTCTTTCCTTCTGTCTTTCCTTCTGTCTGTCTGTTACGCGCGTAGCGCCAAAACCGCTCGGTCGATTTTCATGCCACTTGGCACAAAATTAGTTTGTAGCATGTAGTTTTGCACCTCGAAGCGATTTTTCGAAAATTCCATTTCGTTCTTTTTCTATTCGAATTCTTAGCGGAAATTCGATAAAATAGGGAAGAAATATTTCATACACATTTTCAAGTCTTATGTCATTCGAAAGCTTGAAATTTTCTGCACAAAATGACGTTTTTTCGAAGTTTCTACGATCATCAGGAGAGCTGTAACAATTGTTTTTAGAATCCCGAAATTCAAGGCTTACCTTCAGTAAAGCAAGCCAAACGATTCTAAAATGGCTTTGCTCGCGAATAAAATTTGTTTGAAAATAGAGATGAAATGAATTATTTTATCCACGGAAATCAACTTTTCATGTTGCTACCATGGTTACATGTTCATACTTATTTTTGTTTCGTTCTTTTTCCAGCGTTGCCATACGTAGTATTTTTGATACTACGGTAGCATTTTTTCGGCCCAAATATGGAGCGTAGTATTTTTCCGGCAACCCTGTTTCCAAAAAACTAATGACTTAATTAAAAGATTTGGCGGATTTTTTTTTTTTTCATTTTCATAGATTTCGCATTTCAGCAACATTGATTTTGGCAACGTTTGGAAACAGTAGTATTTTGTAATATTTTTTTTAGAGGAGGCGTATTTTTTTGTTTCAATTCTCTGGCAACCCTGTCTTTTTCCCGGTGAAAATGCTTTGGGACCTTACTTGGCGCGTTTTTGCGTGTCTCGCGGAAGTGAAAGCTTTGAGAGAAACTACGCAAAATAGCCAGGGTTACCACGCTTGGCGCGCCTATTTCCCATTTAGCGAGGAAAGGGTACCTAAAGCACAGATTAACCAAATATCGTATCAATTGCGATATTGCATAGTTCTTTTAAAAGTGTAAATCAGTGTTCATTTCAATGCAGACAAAAGGGATATGAATTGGCGCGACGACTTGGCCATATATCGCCAAGCTTTTGGTCGCCAAGTATTTGCCGCCAATTTGGCGACATATCGCTAAGTTGGCGAAAAAAATTGTTTTCTTTTTTTTTATTTGGACTCAATTTGGCGCTATTAGCGATATTTTGTGAAAGATTCACTAAATGATGTTAAAATCGGCGATGTTTAGGAGATTAATCATTGTAAAACATTTTTTTGCATTGTTTCGTGGCAAACTAGGGATATAAATGCTTGAACTGTTATCTTGCTCACTCCAAGCACTATTTTAGCACTTAAGTCATCTACTAAGAAATTTACACGTAAAGTTAAGTAGCGTGGGGTCCATACCAGATTTTTATATCATACTTGGAAGGAATTATAGTTGAATTACAACTAAAATAGAGCATTTTTTCTGCTATATCAATTATTTTACAAATGATATTTTAATTTTTCACCACGGGCAAAGCCGTGCGGGTACCGCTAGTTATAAATAAATTCAAAGAATAGTAATTGTTTATACCTACCTCATCAAAAAATTCAACTAAAAGCATATAACAAAATGAATGAAACGAAAACGAGGAATTGTGCAAATATTTATCTCCATTAATTAGAAATTACTCGCACTTGATCCGAAACTACCTCACAAAGACCCCTCGAGATGCCCTCAGGCACTTACAACTAGAGACGAAGTAAGTTTTCAAGAAGAACGGAAACTTTTCTAACAAGCCCTTTTGGAAGTTACCCACCCCGATGTGCAGAACTTTTATCAATGTTCTTTTTAAAATAAACAGACGAGTGTCTTTTCCCGGGGTTAAACAAAACTCACCTTTCGTATTTTTACTCGAGACGTAATAATCTTGTCTTTCGTTTGTTTGAAGGAATCAAAATTTTATACCTCTTTAACGTTTTAGATGGAGATTTTAGAGGGCCATAAAAACATTTAATTATCGTGGTAGAAAATGTGGTTTAAACCCTTTTCGAGTTTCACCTTTTGGCTGGAGGCTTAAGTGCTGAAAGATTAAATGTCGTGTTAAAATAGTGTTTCAGAAGGAGGTAGCTTTTTGACAACTCGAAAAGCTATTAGGAAGGAATTTAGTACAGGTTTCGGATCTTTGAAAAGTGGTTCGTCAACATCGTAATGGTTTTAATGCATTCCAGATGCTAACAGTAGTGTCAATGATGTTTAGTGTCTAATTATTTTGTATTAAAAACACATACCCATCAACATAAAGGCAACAATTATATTAGACTATGCGAGTTAGCTTGGTTTTATAGTTATTTAACTAAGTTATAATATATCAACATCTGGCAATTCCTTATCTCAGGAAAAAATATTTTAGATTCCATTTAAAATAGCTATTAACCTTTTTTTTTCTTATTGTTGAAAGACAATGTGTTCAGATTTATTTTATTTTTTATCGCTACATACTAAATAACTCCATAACAATCTTTCCTTTTATAGAAATAAAAATTGATACTACTACTGCTAAAATAAGTAGTTTACGTTTTGCAGCAATCGATAATGAAAGAAGAATAAACAAATTGAGCAAATAAAAAAATACAATTTAATGATTACAAATATCTTGAAATTAATCACATAAGTAGATTTTTTTTGATCATATAAAAGATTAGAACAGCAAAATATGTTACTGAAAGGCAAAAT
>JAXGGA010013487.1:0-35068 GCA_038373865.1 Uloborus plumipes | reverse complement strand
CTTTACGCGAATTAGCAACGACTCACAAGACAGAATTCCCCCTTGCAGCATTTGAAATGCACAAAAGTTTCTACATGGACGACATTGTTTCTAGTACTCAAAATGAAGAGGATATTGTATTATTGTACAATCAGTTACAAGCTATCACGTCTCTTATTAAATTACCTATGGGTAAATGGGCTACTAACTGTACACAACTTCTCACAGTTTGGAATGATACAAATATTCCATACAACACACATACTCAAGTTTTAGGTGTATCTTGGAATTCGCACGAGGATGCACTTTCGCACGATTTCTCCCACATGAAACGGAATTTGCTTGAAAAACCACTCACGAAACGTCTACTTTTACGTTCAACGGCTAGTTGTTACGACCCCCTGGGCATCTTTGCTCCAGTTATTGTGTACAGTAAACTGCTTTTTCAAGATACATGGCTACGTGGTATTCAGTGGGATGAAATATTGCCATCCGATATAGTGGTTAAGTGGCGTAAATGGTTTGAAGAACTGTCTCTCATCCCTTCTATTCAAGTTCCTCGCTGGATTGGATTCACTTCAGATGGTCAATATGCCCATGGGTGCAAGTTTAGTGATGTGTTCAAGACGGAAAATATTTTGAGCCCATCCTCCCCCCCCACCCATGCTACTTGGATATATATATTTTTTTTTGCAAGTTTTGAATATTTGTGCTTAATGTGATTTTTTTTTTTTTTAATTTTTTTGTAACAATGTGAGCCTTCTTTTAGGCGAAGCATTTCAAGCATTTTGTTATGTGTGCAGAAAAGGGGGGTGACTTTTGCGGTTTTTCTACATCACATCGTGACTCCGAAAACGTAAAATTGAATGAATGTCAATAATACGTCCGGGGCTCCCCGGCGTTTTTGAAAAACAAAATCCTAAATACCGTATGTACTCGGTACTCGCGTATAAGTCGAGAAATTCAGTCCAAAAAATGAAGCATAAAGTTAGGGTCGACTTATACGCGTGGCAGAATTTCAGAAATTTTTTCCCGAATAACACTCAAAAACGATAAGATTTTTCCGATTCAGTCTTACTGTTTTAAACAGACGCTAAAGAAGTGTAAATACTCATACATTCTACTGAATTTTTGCATGATTTGATCGTGAGATAAAGAATAAATAATTACAATAAACGGACTGACGGCGCGAAAATTTCGGGAATTGTCGTATTCGCGAATTTTCCGATTGATGGTGTTTATATTTTTAAAACAGAATATGATACGGCTAAATCGCAAAATTTTATTGGTAATAATGCAAACTAAAAGCAACAGATAGTAAAAATTGTAACCGCAAAATCGAACCCTTACAAAAACCGCGATCGTAAAATCGAATCCTTTACAAAAATCGCGATCTCAAAAATGAGCCCTTTTTGTGAAAGAAAAAAAAAAAAAATTGATGCTATTTTCAACACAAGAATGCTCACTGCATTTCATTTTGCTTCTTTTTAACCTTTTATGCACTGACGGTACTCAGAAGTCCCGCTTTTATTAAATTAGTATTATGAATCCTATATGGCTGTAATCATGCTGAAACTTTTAAGTACCACTCCTTGTACTTTGCTGAAAGGCCAACAGATGGTACCTGCGATCGGAAACAGTTTTCGCGGGGCCCTAAGGCATAGGGGTCCTTAGACCCCCAAAAATTTCAAAAATTTTTTACTTGATAAATATGTTTGTTGATGTATTTTCAACTAAAAAAAAACAAAAGAATATATATAAAATCATTAATAACTTAATTCAGTACATAAAGGGTTAAAACTTTTTTTTTTTTTTTTAATCGCGGTGAAACGTTCCCGGATCGGTCCTGATTTACAAAAATCGCGATCGCAAAAATGAACTCTTTTGTGAAAAATAAGAACAATCGTGCTGTTTTTAAAGCAAGAATTTTCAGTGCATTTCATTTTCCTTCTTTTCAAAATGTTTATATTCAGAAATCGCGACAAAACGTTCCCGATCGTTTCAAAAGTGCGGTCTCGACTTATACGCGGGTTTTCGATTTTTCCCGATTTTCCTTCAAAAAGTAGACTTACATTATACGCGAGTGTCGGTACGCGATTGTCGGCCATTTTAGTAATGTAAAGGGAAGAAATGGGGTTCAGAGGCTTCTTTTGAGACTGTCGATTCCAAAAGCGCAATTCAGACTATCGCAAAAAAATTATATTAGAAAGAGGAGGGTTGAGGATTCTTGGAATTATTTTGGAATTGAAGCTCCATAAGTTGAAATCTGAGTTCGTACATATTTCATCAAAAAAAAAAAAAAAAAATCCGAAGGGTCCAGAAGAAAATCCAAGTAGCATAAAAAATGTAAGGAATTACCGCAAACCTAAACACGGGTGCGTTAAAAAAAAACGAAAGTAACAAGACAACACGTAATTCAATAGCTGAATTTGCACTCATATTGATTCAGAATAAAAGCAACAATCATAGCCCGGGAGCTAACTGTTGGAAAACTGCAAATCGTGATAAGAAGATGCCACTTGGTGGGAATGTTGTTTAGGGCTATACATTGAAATTAAGACCCAGAGGCACTTTCAAAAACCGTTTTAATCCAAGATGGCGGCGTTTTTCAAAATGGCGGCCTATGCTACTGCTTTTGCAATTTAACTCACACAAAAGAGGTTTTTATATCAAATTATATGTTTTTGAGGCCAAGGATTTCATTTAGTATGTTGAAAAAAGCTTAATGTTCATTTTGATGCTTATTTTTTTATTTATTTTTAAGAATTATATTGTTTACGAGAAGACTACATGTAGTATCCAAAATCTTTTAGAAAGTTAGCCAAATTGTGACCGAAGAAAATAAACTGGGAAACCTTTTGCGGTGGTAACCTAACCATGCTCAAATTAGTCTCCTAAGAACTCCACACACATCTCCCAGCGGTGCTGCTAGTGTTAGAAGCATTCCGAGAAGGCCCGTTTAGTCTGTGGAGTTAGCGACAAAAACAGCCGAAATATTTCACTTCCGGATACCAGTGTGAAATTTGGTACAGAGCTTATGTACATATATAAGAACAAAAAACCGCCGGGAGACACTTAATCAGGGGTCATGAACTCCCGTGATGACGTCATCAAGATGGCCGCTTTTACAGGTAAATACGTTTGTTTAATTGCTTAAAACTCCATCATAGATTGAAATATTGCAAAACTCAAATGTATCATTTGAAAGCTCTTTGAAAGAGCTATTTGGAAAGATTTAATTTTTCTTTCTGAGGTCAAGGTCCCACCTGTAATGAAGTCATCAAAATGGCTGCTTTTACAGGTAAATACGTTTGTTTAACTCCCCCTAAAACTCCATCATAGATTTAAATATTTCAAAATTCAAATATATCATCCAAAAGCGCTTTAAAAGATCTATTTAAAAAGATTTAATTTTTCTTTGAGGTAAAGGCCCACCTGTGATGACGTCATCAAAATGGCCGCTTTTACAGGTAAATGCGCTCATGTAACTGTTTAAAACTCCATCATAGAGTTAAATATTGCAAAACTGAAATATATCATCCAAAAGCGCTTTAAAAGAGCTATTTTATAGTGCTTAGTTTTATTTTCTAAGACAAATAGTTGAAAAGTTATAACAATTTTAAATTGAAAATGTATAACAAACGTATTTACCTGTAAAAGCGACCATTTTGATGACGTCATCACAGATGGGCAATTGACCTTAGAAAGAAAAATTAAATCTTTCTAAATAGCTCTTTTAAAGAGCTTTCAGATGATATATTTGAGTTTTGCAATATTTGAATCTCTGGTGGAGTTTTAGGGGGAGTTAAACAAACGAATTTACCTGTAAAAGGGGCCATGTTGATGACGTCATCACAGGTGGCCCTTGACCTCAGTAAGAAAAATTACATATTTTCTAAATAGATCTTTTAAAGCGCTTTCAGATGATATAGTTGAGTTTTGAAATATTTAAATCTATGATAGAGTTTGAGGGGGAATTAAACAAATGTATTTATCTGTAAAAGCGGCCATTTTGATGACGTCATTACAGGTGGGACCTTGACTTTAGGAAGAAAAATTAAATCGTTCTAAATAGCTCTTTTAAAGATCTTTCAGATAATATATTTGAGTTTTGCAATACTTCAATCTATGATAGAGTTTTAAGCAGTTAAACAAACGTATTTACCTGTAAAAGCGGCCATTTGATGACGTCATTACAGGTGGGCCCTTGACCTCAGAAAGAAACATTAAACCTTTCCAAATAGATCTTTTAAAGAGCTTTCAGATGATATAGTTGAGTTTTGAAATATTTAAATCTATGATGGAGTTTTAGGGGGAGTTAAACAAACATATTTACCTGTAAAACCGGCCATTTTGATGACGTCATTAAAGGTGGGACCTTGACCTCAGAAAGAAAAATTAAATCTTTCCAAATAGCTCTTTCAAAGAGCTTTCAAATGATACATTTGAGTTTTGCAATATTTCCATCTATGATGGAGTTTTAAGCAATTAAACGAACGTATTACCTGTAAAAGCGGCCATCTTGATGACGTCATCACGGGAATTCATGACCCCTGATCAAGTGTCTCCCGGCGGTTTTTTGTTCTTATATATGTACATAAGCTCTGTACCAAATTTCACACTGGTATCCGGAAGTGAAATATTTCGGCTGTTTTTGTCGCTAACTCCACAGACTAAACGGGCCTTCTCGGAATGCTTCTAACAATAGCAGCATCGCTAGGAGATGTGTGTGGAGTTCTTAGGAGACTAATTTGAGCATGGTTAGGTTACCACCGCACCAGGTTTCCCAGTTTATTTTCTTCCGTCGCAATTTGGCTAATTTTCTAAAAGATTTTGGATACTACATGTAGTCTTCTCGTAAACAATATAATTCTTAAAAATAAATAAAAAAATAGACATCAAAATGAACATTTAGCTTTTTTTCAACATACTAAATGAAATCCTTGGCCTGGAAAACATATAATTTGATATAAAAACCTCTTTTGTGTGAGTTAAATTGCAAAAGCAGTAGCATAGGCCGCCATTTTGAAAAACGCCGCCATCTTGGATTAAAACGGTTTTTAAAAGTGCCTCTGGGTCTTAATTTCATTGTATAGCCATTAGCAACATTCCTACCAAGTGGCATCTTCTTATCACGATTTGCAGTATTCCATTGATTTTTGACAGTTAGCTCCCGGACTATCAGCAAAAACCGTAATCGCAAAAGGAATTAATCCTTTGAACGAGATCGCACGTCATTCTTTATGTTCAGTAATCAAAACGTAATGATTTCTTTTTCTAGCCAATTGCAAACTTGATTCAAGATGCGTTAGTTTTAATTCGCCATAATTCCAAGGAAAACTTGAAAAATTCAAGGGGTTCCAAGAAGCTAGAAAAGTGTTACCTTATTTTTCGCCGTATAAGACGCACCGGCATATAAGACGCACCCAATTTTAAAGGAGGCAAATCTAGAAAAAAAGAATAAAAAGTACCTGCGTATAAGACGCAGGCAATCTCCCCCCCCCCCCCCGATTTTGGGGAGAAAAAGTGCGTCTTATACGGCTAAAAATGCGGTATTTCCAGGTAGTTTTCCCAGGAGTTTGTGTGCATCTTCCGCAAATTTAGACATTTTTTAATGATGTCAGGATCGGTTGTGCTCTCCGAAAACCGCATTCATGAAGAAATATTTTTAACTTGGTACTCTTTCGAATATTTATTAATTTTTAAAAGAAACACAAGAGGAACTGAAGATTTTCCCATTCAGGTGATGATTTTTGGGAAAAATTCACATTGAGTATAGATTTTTTAACCCCCTCCCGCCCAGGGGGCGGAATTCGAAATGTCACGCCCGCTTCCATTTTGAAGATATTTCCGAAACTCTTTCCCACACCGACTGCCTAATTTATTGTTTCCAAAACTTCTCTTTTAGAATTATTTTGTAAGAGCCCCCCCCCCTCCCCCCATATTACTAACGATGACATAAATATTTTTAAATTTGCAGAGGAGAAATCCCGAATCATCAGTGCGCCGACTTAAAAAAAATTAGCATTTTTTACGAATCTGTTTTAGAATTTTTTTAGAGCTTTGCCCCTCTCCCCCAGCACCCATTTTTCAAAACTCTTTAAAACTTCCGAAGCGAAAATTAACGGGCTTATTATGGAAAGAGCAGCGTTTTTTCAAACATACTATTTTTTCGTTTCTTTCCTTCTCCCAGCCCTTTGTTTTGGTCAATTTTAAACAGTAACATGTTAAAAATGCAGGAGCAGTTGCCCATCGTAATTTCAAATCGGCTGTAGATTTAACTCAAAATACGATTTTTGTTGCTTCTTCAAAGTCATGTGCTCTGCTTCTGTTACGTAGACATTTCATCTTCCCGTCAGCTAACACACGGGGCTCTTGCAGATGATGTCACTTAGTCACCGCGCATTCCACTTCAGACATTTCAGTAAACACATCATTTATATGTATGTTAAGTTGAGGGGGGGTGGAATCACAAATGAATAACGCTACGAGAAAAGATGATCGAATATTGAGATAAAAGATAATAAGTTTTCAAATAGAGACAGAAGAAGCTCAGTTAAAAACAAAATAGTGAGCAGGTCTACATCAATCAGGTTCACTTATAGTACGGCAGTAACAGCTAACTACTTAAAAGAAGTTTCACTGCCCTGGTTGATGCTGAAAGCCACGCCTCCAAAACTGGTTCACGGCAGCATGTTGCATAACAAAACGAAAACTGTAGAAAGTTCAGAGTTCGCGAGATTCGGCAAGGGAAGATATAAATCAAATAGTCAATCATAAAAATCAGCATTGATGTTAAAATGCGCGGATGGATTGGGATAATGATTGCTACATATGAATTTGATTTTTTTTTTAAACATTGAGAAAACAATTTTCTTATAAATTAAAAACTGAAGAAGTCATTAAATTTCCTTTCCGTCCCGAGCTCCGTCTCGCCAATTTCGTCAAGACGGAAATCCGTCTTGAGACGGAAGGTCTTGCATCCATGAATATGCCATTCATGTTTTCTGTGACGCTTCTGAACGTGCATACGGTAGTGTTCTCTATTTACTTACAACTCAAGAGAAAACTACAAAAGTTCACATAGTGTGCAGCCGCAATCGACTAGCTCCAATAAAAAGGGTGACTTTACCTCGCCTAGAACTCTTATCAGCTTTGACAGGAGCTAGATTACTTGCTTATTTTTGTCGCGAAACGAACTTAAGCACCTCGTCAGCTGTGCTATGGACTGATTCAACAGTAACTTTGAGTTGGATACGTAGTGATCCTAACAAATGGAAAACATTTGTCTGCAATCGAGTCACTGAAATTCAAAGACACACTAATCCTGCACAATGGCGCCATTGCCCTGGAAAAGACAATCCGGCAGACTGTTTGTCACGAGGAGTTACGTCATCGGTGTTGAACTCATCGCACATTTGGTGGAATGGACCACCTTGGCTAGTAGGTCCACCAGAATCATGGCCGAATGACTGCTCTGTTAACAGTAAGGACGTTTCTCAAAAGCTTGAAGCTCGAAATCAAAATTTAGAAGTACTGCACATTTCTACTGTTAACCCTATTCTTGATATTTCACGATTTAGCAAGTATTTTAAGTTGTTACGAGCGACCGCTTGGATAATGCGTTTCATAACAAACTGTAGGTCACCGACAAAAAAGAAAGATGAATTAAATGCCCAAGAACTGGAAAACGCTCATCGATATTGGATTTCTATAGTTCAGCAGAAATCTTTCTCCCAGGAACTCGAACTATTGAAGCGCGGATCGGCCGTACCGGACACTTCAAAAATCGCCAAATTTAACCCATTCCTGGAAGATGGTCTTATACGACTTGGAGGACGATTACACTTTGCTCAACTTTCGGACTCTCAACGACATCCGTTATTGCTTGATGGTTCTCATCGCTTCACTACATTATTGATCCAGTATACACATGTTCGTTTACATCACCTCGGAGTTCGTATAGTTCTCTCTGAACTTCGTGACAAATATTGGATAATACGTGGTAGACAAGCCATTAAGATGGCTTTACGAAACTGCTTACCCTGCAAAATTTCACGATTATCTGGTCCATTGCAAATTGAAGCCCCTTTGCCAGCAGATAGAATACGCCCATCACCACCATTCACTGTTACTGGAATTGATTTTGCTGGCCCCCTGTATGTCCGTCAACATTTAACAACACAAAAGACCTACATTGCACTCTTCACTTGCGCAACCACCCGAGCATTGCACTTAGAAACCGTTTCAGATCTTTCGACTGATAGATTCCTTATGGCACTTCAACGATTCGTTTCCCGACGTGGGTTTCCTCATACGATTTACTCTGATAACGCAACCACATTTCACGCCACGAACAAGGAGCTCACAAATCTCTGGAATGCTCTCACCTCCTCCGAAGTTCAACAATTCCACGAGCGTCACGGCCTATGGGGATTTGGGGACGCGTCCCCCCCAATAATTTTGAAGAGGGGGACAGTCCTCCTCCCCCAATATTTTTTCACAAGTTTCACTTAAAATTTTAAAAATTCAGGAATAAGAGGACACACGTTACAATAAATCAATAATCAACTGATACATTGATTTCTGAAAAAAGAAAGTTTTTCGTATGAAGGCATTTTAAAGAATAAAATAGAGTAAGCTATTTAATTTTATGTCACTTCCCATCTGTTGCTAGATAAGTGGGGATCGAAGATCACGTCCCCCGTCCCACGTTACAATAAATCAATAATCAACTGATACATTGATTTCTGAAAAAAGAAAGTTTTTCGTATGAAGGCATTTTAAAAAATAAAATAGAGTAAGCTATTTAATTTTATGTCACTTCCCATGTGATGCTAGATAAGTGGGGATCTAAGATCACGTCCCTCGGCAAGAGGTTTCCATCCCCCCTAATATTTTTTCACAAGTTTCACTTAAAAATTCAGAAATGAGAGGACACACGTTACAATAAATCAATAATCAAGTGATAAATTGATTTAAAAAAAAGAGAAGGTTTTTATGTAGACAAATAACCGAACAAAGTAAAGTTATAGCTATTTAATTTTGGCGCAAATCCCCTCCCTTGAAAATTTTTCTTCCCAACTCTCTAATTTTACATATTTTTTATTTTTTCAATTTTTATTAATATTTTAGCTGTTTGAAATTTGTATGATCAATCAAACCTTTATTTCATACTGTATTGCAAATTTCATTCTTTTTTTCTATGTTTGCAAAAAGTTATGAAACCTAAACTTTAGAATCTTTACTGAACTCTGAATTTTTAAACTTTTAAGTTTAAGTGGTTTTCTGAGATATTTCTACGACGTCTTTCTTTTATTAAAATGGTCACTTTTAGTTACTTAGAAATGATCCATTTTTCACTACAAGAAAAGACATCAAGAAAGCGTTTTGTTACCAACTGTCCTTTTAATAGCCGTTCTTTCTTTCCGTGATAGCGCAGTTGACTGTCGATTGTTAAAAGAAGAAAGATGGATAGGTAATCGCGGACTTAATTCGCGGATAGGTAATAAGGGGTCGCAATGTCTCTCAGTCAGACTTGAAGAAAACGGGGTTCCCAACGAATACCACATAAGCTGTACAGACGACACTTTTATTACTAGTCTCTTTCCTTTGGCAAAAAACGGCTCCTTTTCGTATTGGGACAAATTGTTAACGAGCATTCAAGCTGTTTTCCGTTTTTTGACTAGAATAGGAGTGATTAGCAAATAAGCGAAGTATCTCTTCTTCCGACTTCCATTGTAATGCTTTTTATAGTAATCAACAAAATACAGATGACCCTCGACCCTGGTGTTCTGTTCGGGCCCTTCTGATGTCCCATAACGAAATTATTGAGCTTTTTGGGCATGCAGTAACCTTACAAATTGTTGAACGTATAAAGGATAATTCCCCTTTCATTTTTTCCGTTATTTGCGACGGTACCAGAGACATTTCTGGACACGAGCAAGAAAGTATTTGTGTTAGGTGGTGTGACCAAGATTTGGAGCCAAACGAAAGTTTCCTCGGATTCTATGAAGCTAAATCGGTTACGGGAAAAGCTGTATCAGAGCTGATATCTGACGCGCTTTTTAGGCTTCAACTTCCGATAGAAAATTTGCGAGGTCAAACTAACGATGGAGCGGAAACATGAGCGGGCCCATTAAAGGTGCCCAATCTGTTATTTTCGAAAAACAGCCGCTGGCAGAATTAGTTCATTGTGGAGCACATTGTTCGAACTTAATTATGAAGGAAAGTTGCAGTTCTGCTTTGATAATCAAAAATGCCTTAGAAATTACGAATCAACTTGGAATATTTTTGTCTAGGACAAAAATTTGTAGTTTATTTCAAAGCCTTCTAGAGAATGAAGCTGAGTGCCCAGTTGGAAACGTGGGCAGAATTAGACCTCTGTGTCTAACAAGATGGATTTATCGGGGCTCACAGGTAAAAGAAACATTGAATAAGTAACCCATAATTATGGAAACTCTTAATCAGTTGGCAGCAGACGGCTATGAAGGTGCCAGTAGTCTGTTGGCCGCTTTTGAAAACGGAGCCAATTATCTTGGACTGGTTTTGGGAAAACAGGCCATTGATTAGCTAGAGCTTTTGAATAAATCTTTCCAAGGGAGGAAAAATTCAATTGCAGGAGTCGTACAATCAGTCCAAATAGTTGTGAATGGTCTCACAGCCCTGCGAACTGATGAGGAGTTTTCTTCCATTTTTAACGAATGCGAAGAGAAAATTGAAGAACTTGGGTTGGAGCCCCTAAGACTGCCTCACAAGATAAGACCTCCAAAACAATACGATGGCCCTGCAAGGAGTCACAAGTTTTCTTCCTGTGAAGAATATTATCGAAAACAGTTCTTCCAATTATTGGATGTAACAATTGCAGGGCTACAAGATCGAATTCTAAATCAAAAAGGGGTTCAAAAACAAGTCGATTTAGAAAATTTACTGTTGAAGGGGGAAAATTTAGATCTTGCCGAAGAGTATCCAGAACTTGACGCATTGGTATTGAAAACAGAACTTCTTTTCAAAACAAAATTCAAAAATATGACATGCTTAGAAGACATTAGAAAAGAACTAACACAAATGGAAATAGGTGTTAGAAACTTGTTTTCAAACATCGAAAATCTTGTTCGGCTTTTGCTTGTTTCTCCACTTGGGGGGGGGGGGGGGATAGACGCCTTCCCTCTGGATACCCAAATTAGATCTTTTTCGTACCGCACGATGAAATTTTTGAAGCCGAAATGAGATCAAAGTCCGTCCCCCCCAATAATAAGACCTCGGTGACGCCTATGAACAATTCTACGCTCATAACGGCATACGTTGGAAATTTATTGTACCACGAGCGGCTTGGTGGGGAGGATGGTGGGAACGAATGGTAGGATCTGTCAAAAGGTGCTTGAGGAAAATACTTGGAAGTACTTGTTTAGACGAAGAAAGCCTCCGAACGGTACTAATAGGAATAGAAGCTGCTCTTAATAGCCGACCTATTGTACAAGAGAACAGTGAAGAGGAATTTAATGAAACACTGACACCCGCTCATTTTCTCACTGGACGAAAATTAACTTCTATTCCATCTTCTCCCATGCCAATCGACAGCAATCTAACGAAAAGATGGCAGCAACAACAGGGAATACAAGACCACTTTTGGAGGAGATGGAGTAAGGAATACCTCCTCGATTTACGAAATTTTCACCAAGTGAAAAGCCGTGCAATGGGGCCTCCCGTTCGTGTTGGGGACGTGGTTCTCTTGCACGAAAACGTGCAACCAAGACATTTGTGGAAGAAGGCCGTAGTTGAAGAACTTTTCCCTGGGCGGGATGGGAAAATTAGATCCTGTATGTTAAGAAGTGCCACTCAGAAAATCAAAAGGCCTATCCAACTGGTCATCCCTCTGGAAATAGATCAGGGTGGGGAGCATCCTGATCTATGGGATGACCAGGGTGGGGAGGATGTGAAGATCCAGAAAAGCCCTGCACAATAATGTTCAATAAAAGTGACTTTAACTTTCCTTTTCGGCGGAACAACTCAACTCGCCTTTTTTGTTCAGTTGTTTACGATTTTTAGAATTACGAGTCCATTTTGTTTGATACGACTTCTTGTTGTGTAAAATACCAAATACGATGAAATAAAACGCTTCTTTGTTAGTCTGTGTGTAATTAAGACTGACAATTACTATATGTATAAACTGGATTTTTTTTTTTTTTTTGCAAAATTAATTGAGCTTTTGAAAAATCATTTCAGTTTTCATACAATTATTTGATTCTTCACAAAATAATTTGATTGTTCACAAAAAAGGGACTCTGGAAAATTCTGGAAAGACCCTAGGGGTATAAATTTCACAGTTATTAAATTGCTGCGAAGAATCATTTGTTCATCAGTTGCAGCCTGTTGTATACAATTATTTCTCAGAATTACTTGTGTGATTTTTTCAGAACCATTACGACTTAAGAACTCTACATCATTATTTTTTTTCTTTTCCTGACAGAATCAAAATAAAATGCTCGTACTGTTATGCATCTAAATACTTTTATTATACAACCCAAAGGACACATGAACGACAGATTGAAAATTATTCTTAAAATAAATCAATACTGGATAGAAAACTATTTTTGAAATGTTTTGAATTTAATTAAATGTCAAATATACATGTACACAAAAAAATCCTAAATAATATACTGCAGTTATTGGCATAGTCTTTTTTTTCTAAAACAAATAAATATACTTACCAATGTTTCTTTTTTATATCAGTGAAAAACATAATTTCTTTTGCACCAATATTTTTGGCATAACGTAAAAGAGGTCCTGCACATGCTTCCATGAATCCTTCATCGGCTACATGAGCAAAAACAAATCCTTCAACACGCACGAATTGTAATCCTGTAAAAAGGAAATATTTATAAATAATAAAACAAGAAACAACGAAAACTAGTGTACATTTTAATTCCTCAGTGCCATTTAAAAATGCTCCTGCTAAAGTTATTCAACCCTATTTTAATTCATAGATAAAATCAACATCAATAAAGTACAAATTTTGTAAACTATTTGCAATGATTTACAACTTCAGTATGCAGACTGG
The DNA here is from genome assembly GCA_038373865.1 of Uloborus plumipes. Lineage (NCBI taxonomy): Eukaryota > Metazoa > Arthropoda > Arachnida > Araneae > Uloboridae > Uloborus > Uloborus plumipes. The sequence goes on along the minus strand of JAXGGA010013487.1, from coordinate 22,029 downwards.
TATTTGCTTAATATATAAATGAATAAATCTATATACATAAAAGACTACTTTTGAAAACGTATGACCGGGGTAATCTTCCAAACTACTGGACTGATTTTAACCATTTTTTCACCGTAGATAGCTACAGTAACAGAGAGCAGGATAAGCTATAATTTATTTCTAAAAAGCTTAGTTTAAAAAAGTTATTATGGAAAACAGTTAATTTTATGTCAAATATTTCCACATTAAATGATTAAATTTTCAACCCATTATTGCAAAATTTTTGGTCGCCTCGCAACAACAATATTAATAGTAATCATGATGAAAATTTTGAACCTAGGCTTCGCTGGAGTAAGTATGAAATTTATTGCTTTCTTAGGATTTTTATATTCATTTATGCCAATAATCGCTAACGGGGTAAATAAAAAGGGAATTCATTTCGGCAACACATAGAAAATGGAAAGTGTTTATAGTCAAAAAAATTTCTTAATCACATCAGATGTTTTTACCAATTTGGCTTTAACATATTGGCAGAAAAGCATATTTTTTCCTATTCTGGAAGCTGCATGGTTATAAGTTTAATACAGCCTGGATTTGTGTGCTCTAAGGTTAGGCTGAAAGGAAAATTTAAATTTCCAATTTCTGAAAAATTCGTACAAATTTCGACTATTTAAATTTTTTGACTATTTTTCTTGATGCCAAGAAAACGCTCAGCACTAGATTCTACTAAGGCTACTATAACTAGGGACTTTTAACCCTAGGGACATAACTAGGGAAGACTAACTTCTACAGGAGCTCTAGGATTCTACTACATCAGATGGGAAACGCTTGGAGAGGGCTAATGGGACACATGAATCAAGGGATCAACGGCTACAACAAAATCGCCAAGGTGTCTCCCAGTTTCAACTACGTAACAATGAGACACAAGAAGCCAGGAATTATCGGCGCAAGGATAGAAATTGTAATAATGGGACTTATTTAATGTGCAATATTTGGAAATGGTTGACTCCTGAGTGATTGATACTGTAAATATATATTTTAATATGCCAAGCTTATAGCATTTCGTATTTAGCTAAACATTATTTGTAACTTGCGTTTGTATTTAGGGTGTGTTGCAGTTTTTTTAGTCTATCCAGACAGAAAAAATAGCCATTGTTTACAGAAGTAGCCATTTGTGTATATAGATGTGCACTTTAATGTTGAAAAATTTATGAATGAGTTTCACTAAAACATCCCACCCGACAGAAACCCGGGCAGCGCCAGGTACCCGGCTAGTCTCTACTAATAATAAAGCTGAAGGTGGGTCTGTCTTTCTTTCTTTCTGTCTGTCTGTCTGTCTGTCTGTCTGTTACGCGCGTAGCGCCAAAACCGTTCGGTCGATTTTCATGCCACTTGGCACAAAATTAGTTTGTAGCATGTAGTTTTGCACCTCGAAGCGATTTTTCGAAAATTCCATTTCGTTCTTTTTCTATTCGAATTCTTAGCGGAAATTCGATAAAATAGGGAAGAAATATTTCATACACATTTTCAAGTCTTATGTCATTCGAAAGCTTGAAATTTTCTGCACAAAATGAAGTTTTTTCGAAGTTTCTACGATCCTCAGGAGAGCTGTAGCAACTGTTTTTAGAATCCCGGAATTCAAGGCTTACCTTCAGTAAAGCAAGCCAAACGATTCTAAAATGGTTGAGCTCTAGAATAAAATTTGTTTGAAAAGAGAGATAAAATGAATTATTTTATCAACGGAAATAAACTTTTCATGCTGTTACTATGGTTTACGTGTTCATACTTATTTTTGTTTCGTTCTTTTTCCAGGGTTGCCAGAAGTAGTATTTTTGATTCTACGGTAGTATTTTTTCGGCCCAAATAAGGAGCGTAGTATTTTTCTGGCAACACTGTTTCCAATATACTAATGACTTAATTAAAAGATTGGGCTGATTCTTTTTTTTTTTTTTCATTTTCATAGATTTCGCATTTCAGCAACATTGATTTTGGCAACCTTTTGAAACAGTAGTATTTGTAAAATTTTTTTTAGAGGAGGCGTAGTATTTTTTTGTTCCAATTCTCCGGCAACCCTGTCTTTTTCCCGGAGAAGATGCTTTGCGCGTTTTCAAGTCAACTACGCAAAATAGCTAGGGTTACCACGCTTGGCGCGTCTATCGCCCATTTAGCGAGAAAAGGGTACCTAAAGCACAGATTAACCAAATATCGTATCAATTGCGATATTGCATCGTTCTTTTTAAAGTGTTTCATTTCGGAAAATGTATTGTTTTGTTTTTTAAGCTAGGAAAAAAAACTTTCTTCTTTTAAACTTTGGTAATATTTCTGTTGCTTTCTGTTATCAACAAAATTGTTCTTATTTTCTCTTTTGGCTTATTTTTGTGCATCTCCCTTGGAGTTGCATTCGAATGTTCCAAGGGGGTGTTTTACCCCATTTATCGGGTAAATCAGTGTTTTCAATGCAAGGTGATATGAATTGGTTAACAAAAGTGATATGAATTGGCGCGACCACTTGGCGATATATCGCCAAGCTTTTGATCGCCAAGTATTTGACGCCAATTTGGCGAAATTTTTTTTTTTTTTTTTTTTTATTTAGGTTCAATTTGGCGCTGTTGGCGATATTTTGCGAAAAATCCACTGAATGATGTTAAAATCGACAATATTTAGGAGATTAATCATTGTAAAACATTTTTTTGCATTGTTTCGTAGCAAACTAGGGATACAAATGTTTGAATTGTTATCTTGCTCACTCCAAGCACTATTTTAGCACTTAAGGCATCTACTAAGAAATTTACACGTAAAATTAAGTAGTGTGGGGTCCATTTCAGATCTTTATATCACTTTGAAGGAATTATAGTTGAATAAAACTAAAATAGAGCATTTTTCTGCTATATCAATTATTTTACAAATGAACTTTTAATTTTATACCACGGGCAAAGCCGTGCGAGTACCGCTAGTAAGCAATAAATGGTTATGTTTTAAAAATTAAAAAAGCTGCCATTTGTTTATTATCATTAAAATTGCTGAACAATTATTTATGAAAGAGATGCCCTTAAGTCTTTCTGATGTTGAAATAATATAATGTAAAAAGAAATCATACAACAATAAAATAATTAAAGCTCTTTAAGAGAGAAGAAATTGTGTGAGTCAACAAGTAATGTTTTCAGTTAAATCATGTGAACAGCGAAAATAGAATTTGGGCAACACCATGGAAAAGTATAAATTCCTAAATACATAACCAAACCTATCACAAACTGCTAGAGATATTAAAATTTAGGAAAATGCATTTAATGCTTTGGTTTTTTATTATTGGTATTTGTCATACTGTGCATAAACAAACACAGATAAGATATAAATATCATGATTCAGGCACAGATTTAAGGGAGAACTGGTGGGGGTAATCACCACTCGCAATTGAATAAAAGTAAAACTTTTGTAACCCCAAAATGTATAAAAGTGAAGAAATCAACTATGGATTTAAAAAATAAATCCAGAAAAAATATTTCATTCCAAAATACTTGAACTGTGTCTCATTACTGATAGTTAAAAGGAAAATGAGAGTTTGTTCTATGAAGTGTGCATAAAAAAAGTATGTGTGCTAATATTTTAAAATAATTATACCTAATCTTGATTGTTCATTGAAAGGTTTTTGAGCTTCAAAATTGTATACACAGACCATTAATAAATGAGATAATAATGTTAAAGACAAGGTTATGTGATTAACATTACTAAGGTGCTAGGGTAAAACTGTTCACAGCTAAATAATGCATTTCGAGAAAGTTAACGGATTAAAACACTACTATGTAGTTTGACTTTGAATGCTGCAATAATAACTATAAAGACCAGTTAGGTTTAATGTATGATACTGACAGGAAAATTACTATTTTTTTCAAAGTAATCATTACAGGGGAGACTAATAAATTGATTTTAGACACAATGTGAATTTTATTATGTATATAAAAATGTATAATACAGTTAAATCGAATAAATTTGCAGAGCTGCTGGCATATGTTTCAAGGTTTCTAGGAGCCTCTTTTTCAATACAGAAAGTAAGCATTTGGATGTAAAGTTGCTGTTGGTAAGATGGGCTAGTCAGCTATGTTACAAACATGATTTGTATTCAAAAGCTCACTTCTCTACATTGAAAAAAGAGCTTCTCGAAACCCTGAAAAACAGTTTTTAGTTTTCTGAGAATTTGTGTTTTAATGTTATACTTTTCTGCAAAATCATTTATTTATTTATTATTATTTCTCCTGTTTTGAATCTTAGACCTCAATCCAATTGAACACCTGCAATAAAGTTGAAAAGATATCTAAAAACTGTATTCATAGCAAATTACTTTGATAGAATTCAAAATGTCATTGATAAATCACACAACCCTCCAAGCAGCATTTTGTTAAGCTAATGTCAAAGAGAAAAAACATGGTCAGTTTGGTTAGTTAAGAGCAAAATGTGGCACATGGAAAAAAAATAATAATAACTTTATCAATTGGGGTACATACAATAAATGCATTAGATTCAACAGCAAAAGAAAAACCTGCTGCTAGTGCAACTGCAGTGGCAGCGAGATTATTCCCTGAAAGTATTTGAACACCACAAGGCAAACTTCCAACAGTCATTTTTACTTCTGCACATATGCGAGTCATCACAGCAGTTATTTCTGGTCCAACTTGATCTCCACAAACATAGGGCACATCAAACATGTTTTCAACGATCAATCCATCCTAAAAATTGAAGCAAATAATTTATATATTTATATTCTAATGCAGTGGTTGGAAAAACTACTTATTTTTCGTAGCGAACTACAACTACTTTCTCATAAATGTAGTTAACTACAGCTACAACTACTTTGTTTTTTAATGTAGCGAGCTACACTACTTTTGAAATGTAGTTGCTACTTCACTACTTTTTAAAAAATAAATAAATAACAAGGATACACCGTTTGAGGATCGACCGAAAAAATTCGAAAAGTGGTTTACATTAAAAAATTACCTCATTCGAACATGGAATAGAAATAGGAATTGTCTTTGAATTTATTTGTTACTTTTCCTTTTTGTTCCTTTTTTTGCTAAAATTTGTGCTTTTTAGATTTTTTTTGCAATTTTTAGGAATATTCGCTCAAGTAAAACCTTGTTTTTTTCCTTCGTTCTTTTTTTTTTTTAATTTCTTTATTTTTTTTTAATTTAAAAGTAGTTTTTAGAAATCGCTACATACTACTATTTTTTTGTGTCGCGCTACTCACTACTCTACTTTTTTTTTAAAGTAGTGCGCTACACTACAAACTACTAAAAAATGTAGCTACTACAGTAGTTCCGCTACTTGTAGTGCGCTACTTCCGACCACTGTTCTAATGTGCCAAAATAAATAAATAACAATATATGTATACATAAAAATCATGTATATTTTTCATTTTTATAAATATAATAAATTTTAAAAAATGCACATTACACTTCAAACATTTAAGAAATAAATTATCATGGTTTCTTTTTAAAAAATTTGGGACCTTAAACTAATGGTGCAGAACTTTCTAAAATTATTTTTAAAAATTACCGTAATTTTTCCTACTGATTGATTGGCTTTTATATGTATAAACTAATTTAATAACATTTCAAAAATCTGATTTTTGAAACAAAAAAAAAACTATCAGAAAAGAAAATTTGGTACTTACGTATTAACTCCATCGCAGCTACAGATTTGGTGGTTAAAACACATTTGGCATTTTTTTCCTTTTTTTTGCAGTAGTTATTTCTACGTGTGCGCAGTTATTTAAAACCTCCAAAAAACACCAAATATGTTTTTAACCTCCAAATTTGTAACTGCGGTGAAGTTAATACGTAAGTACCAAAAAATTAAATATAAACCATGTAATAAGGTGGTTGCCAATTTTAGGTTCGAAATTATGCAAAATTACTTGCCGAACCACCTTTACCTGGAGTTAGAAACAAGTGGTCATCAACCTAACAGTCTTTACCATGCTCTGGAATTCTTAGCAGTCCAAATTGTTTACAATACAGGCTAAATGCAGAAATGGACAGTACCTACATCAGAAAGCACCCAGTGCTGCATGGATGATAAAGCAGGTTTCCGTCATTTATAAAAGTATTAATTTAACATACAAAAATAACACTTTTGAATATGAATATGAGAAATTAGTTTTTATTACCACACCAGATTCTTTATATATTTTAGCTTCTTCACAAGCTAGGTCTACTATTTTCTGAACTGAATGAACTGAATTGGGAGTTCCTAAAATAAATTTCGAGAACAGTTACACAAAATATTTACAAATGATGAAACTGCTAAGATAAATACAATAGAAACACGCATTAAAAACAATTTTTAACAATTCAATAATCAAACAAGCGGTCATCCTTTCATAAAATGAAATAAAAACATGAATGAAAGAACTAGATTAGCTTACTAATTCACTGTTAGGCTCATAACAACAGCCTCAAATTGCGTTTAATAATTTGAAACTTCAGCTTACACTTATAAAAGCAACATAATTTATTTAATTCTGAAAATGCTTTAAATTTTACTGCTGACCTTTCCAGGTCCTGATTAAACGTACATTATTACACCAAAAGTTTCAACTGAAAATTTTTCAGTGATAAAATTTTTTCTTCTTGAATATTTTGCAAATGTACATGTAGTAGGTTTTGAACACACAATGACAATGGGTGCTGTCAAATCATTTTATACACACTGGAATGAACAGGTAACAAATATAGTATTATAAAATGCTGGGACTGAACGACAAGTGGAGAAAGATATGAGTCCGCAATTATTAATGAGCAGATTAATATCTGCCAGAGGCTGGAATTAATCTCTTCCCTATCCCAGTCCTAAGTCCAAGTAAAAGAGGGGGGGGGTGCAACGGGATAAGTTAAGTCAAAATTAATATAACTATCCAAAAATTTGAAAATTTTCTAAAACTAAGAGATTGTTCACAAATGTCATGTTTTAAGGCTGGGGAGAGAAGTTGTAAAATTGTGACTAGGGAAAGGGAGAGAATAATTAATATGAGATCACTTTGTTTGAAAAAAAAAGAAAAACAATTTTAATAATATGTTCAAGCAATATTGTGGGACGAGAAGGGATAGGGTGAAGTGAGACACTTTGAAATAAAGGAGAGAGGGGTGAAATATGTTCAAAAAAGTGTAAATCATTTCTGGATAGCCCTTAGGAGTGTGTGAAGATGAATAGTTTGATTTTTGAAATGATCAACAAATTTCATTTTCAAAGTGGTGCTGAACTTCCAAAAATGTGAACTAATAACAATACAGAATAATTGCAGGAGTCATTAAGTCTTGTTTCTATATGTAGAAACAAGATAATAAAATCAGAATTAGAATGTAAACCAATACAGCATAACCTTCGTAATCTGGACTTCTAAAAACCAGGCAAAAACTTTTCAGAGGTTCTATTTCCAAATTTTAATAAGTACATTTAGACCAGAGCCGCGCAACCTGTTCCAACCATTTACCCTTTTTGTTTAGTATATTTTAATATCCAACAAAAACATTTCAATTTTGTGTTATTATAGTGAAAGTTAATTTCTAAATTGAGGAAGCTTAATCGTAAATACGTGTTTTCAAATTAAAAACAAGCATAAAATTTAATGAATGCTTCATAAAAAAATTTTGTTACTCAGGCACAAAATTTCTTACAGAAGTAAGTTGGCTTAAATCTCAGATGGTACACTTCATAATTATGACTGCCAGTTCTTTGTGTTCTTTTCAATATCAGCCACGAAGTTTATTAACAAAATATTAAAATACTTTGGTTTTAATATCCATTTTTCAAACAAACAACTGTGTACATGCAATTGCTCTTTTAAATATAACTATTTTTTAGATTATTAAGACAATTTTCTATTTGTTATTTTCTTCCACTTCGATCGAATTCTTTAAAACAATTCTCAGCGTACAAATGGTTACTTAAAACTGCTGTTACCACTTCACTAGTTAATTTATTTACTTTTGACAGAGGAATTTTGATAAAAGATTCATTTGTTCCGAGTAATGATTACTACATGCCCGGAAAAACAAATTCAGGTGCGCTACAGCTTTTCCTACCTTAAGTTCATTTCCCTCCAGAATATAGTTGAAACTAATCAACAAAACATAGAAAAAAATTATATTAAAAATACCAGTCGCTGTTTACCTGGTAAGGCTTTGGTATGAACCATACCAATAACAGCACATTTTACAGAACGAAAAAGACAATGAAACCGAGACATGTTAAAAACAGCAGCTCATTAAAAAATCAATTTAAAGAAAATCATAAAAAAACTGAAAAAATTAGATTAATTATTGCCTTATCATTTCATAACCAGACCAGAACCAGACGAATTTCGCCCCATTTTGAGTTTATCTTACAGTTACAGTTTACTGGGCTCTTTTCGGTTATGTTCGAACCGTTCGGTTATGTTCGAATATAATAACCGGTTGCAACCATTGACTAACCAGGAGCGTTAGCTGATCATAAATGAAAACAATATATGGACGTGCACTAAGCACTAATTTCATCAAATCAACCAAGTTAGCCAGTTGTACTAGTCGAATAGCCCATGAGCCTTTTCAAAAAATTATGATTATCTTTTACAATTTATGAAGGCAAATAAAGAGAAACCAATATTCGTGCTCCAATGCTCTTCTGCAACATTTCTCGACACACTTCTATTTTCTGGAATATTTTTCCTTCCGCCCAGGCCCGTCATTTCAAGTTTTTCCAGGGAGAGGGGGGGGGGGCAAGGAGTGCAAACACAATGCAATTTCGTCAGAAAACAGCAAAGACAGCGCCCACTTTTTGTTAATATACTCTGATTTCTCAAAGTCGGGGGGGGGGGGGGGGGTTAATGGATCCGACCCCGACCCCCCTAATTGATGAGCCTGCTGCCGTCGGTATTTTCTGGTAAAAAAGATCAAGCAAAAAAAGACGCATAGGGAAAAAAGAATTAAATTCAACCACATTTTTTTTCAAATTGAAATTTAAGATATAAAAAGAAAAAATTAAAATTTTGAAAAACCCTGATACAAATGAATGTAAGAACACTTGATGACGCGCGATTTTTTTTTCTTTTTTTCGCTTCAAACTTTCAACATTTTAACTCTGCACTTCATTTTGAGCAATTTTGCAATTGAAAGAATGCATCTAGGACGAACGGTTGCGGAAATAATAAAAGTCATGCAGGTTAAAACGGAACACCCTGTATACCTTGGCTCAAATTATAGGTTATTTTGTTCAATCCATATTTTCAATTCTCGGACGATGTGGATCCCCAATTAGACCGGTTTATTGAAGTTACTATGTTGTGAACAACGCCTCCTAAATACTAAATGCCTGTAACTTTCTGGCTTTTAGCACAGAGCAAAATTTCATCCTTGGTTCAGGATACACTGCCATCTACCAGAGTTCTTCGAGAAAGAGAAATTAACGATTGGCTCATTTCTGAATTTAAATTTAAAAAGCAACCAATCAAAACATTTGCTTCGAATATTGTTTGGATCCATCGCCAATAGCTGCAAAATGCAATTGGTTCACGATACACCGCCATCTACCGGAGTTTTTCAAATAATTAACGATTGGTTCATTTCTGAATTTAAATTTAAAAATTAACCAATCAAAAAATAACAACGGCATTATCGGATTGCCGCAAGGTGGCGTTTAAAGCTGAACCCATCTCGACGGTAGCGAAGCAAATGTTATAAGCATTTAGTATTTAGGAGGCGTTGGTTGTGAAACAGTTGTTTCGTAAGACTAGTTTTATGAATATTTCCTAAATATTAAACTAAGTGAAGAACGGAATTTTATATAATTCTCTAAAACTCTTCCTTGAAAATGTTATGAAAATGATCAGTAGGTACTAAATCGAAAACGTCTATTTAAAATTAATATTTGCTTCATTTAATATTAATAAATACTACACGAATTTTTTTTTTTTTTTTTTTCAACATTTAAAAGCTGCTAACTGTGGCAAGCGCATTAATTTATAAGTAAGAAAAGTGAAAGTGAAATACTTCCGTGGGAAGGTATAAAGAGCAATATCTGCAAATTTTTAAATTTTTGCATTTTTGTCAGCTGTTGTACTTGAGCTTTGTTGTACAAGCTTGCTTACTTGGTTCCTGCTGAAAATAAAGCATACAAAGCCTTTCAAGTTTCAACATTTTGTTATTGCTAGTATGGGATCCAAAACGCATTTGTTCAAATTTCAAAATATATCTCAAAAATTCATTTTCCAGACATTGCCCTTTATCTTCCTACTGCTAAATATTACTTTTAACTGTCACTTTTTTTTTTTACTGTGTTAAAAGGAAAGAAAAGAAAATTACCTGCTAAACGCTGCTGAGATCCTAGATTTTGATGATTTTCGTTTCAATACAGTTAAATCATCAGTTCAGTAAGTATATCGTCGCCACCATGCTAAACTTACGAATGTGAAAATTGGCACTTTTCAGGAGAGCCAAAACACTGCATATAACTTTTTCCCACATGATGTGTTTGGTTATTTTTAATTTTTAAACTTTTATAGATATCTTTAAGTGTAAAACTATCGCTCGAAGGTATCATTTTAATTTTAATTATTTGTAAAATTCGAACTTGAAAAACGCGATTTTTCACATTCGTTATTTTAGCATGGTGCCGACGATATTTTCCAGAAGTTCATTTATTCTGGCAGCAAATTGCATGTCTAAATAAGCAAATCATACAATGCCCTTCAGAATATTTTTTACGTCTTCCATCATATCTTTTTCATCATATTCTTTGCCAAAGTCGGGAGTAGGGTCATATTTCCTGAATGTTTTCATATTAGTTTTGGTTTCTTGCTTTTCCGGCTCAATTCTTTTCAAAGAAACGTCAATGCTCGTGTGGTTGTGGCTGGTAAAATTTAATTGTATGTGGCATCAGTTCGTTTAGCTATTTACAAAATAATTAAATACTTCTTCAGATGTGACTCTCTTGATAGTAAAACGATTTGGTTTACTGACCTTCAAAATAAGTATTGAGAATTGTTCTTCGAAAGAAGAAGAAACAATATTCGCCAGCAACACCAGCGGAACAGAAAGTGACGCAAAAAAAGTAAAAAAAAAAATCTAGTATGGTGCAAAAAGCAGACAAGGGACTTCTCTTAACTGGTTTTTGCACTAAAGCCAAAATTTAACGTGTTCTTTCTTACTCTAAAATCTAAGTTTTTAATGTCTCTCTGTACTGAAATGTGCCTCTACCCCGAAAGAAGCACGTGGTACTAATATCTCGATTTTGAAAGAAAAAAAAAAGAATGTCTTTTGACTGGTTTTTAGCAATAAACGGTTCAATTTGGAGATCATTTTATTTGATACGAACTTATTTATTACTTGGAAGGATCTGGAGCCCCTTAGTCCGGAATGAGGCTCTATCCATAGGTTTCCATATAGGGGAGGGGGGCAAGTGGAGGTAAAGTCTCCCTCCTTAGAAATTAACACGTCCTTGCCTTTAGTGCTATTTTTTCGGCAAAATTTTAAAACATTTTTTCTTCAACCATCTATATACATATAAATGACTACTTTTGTATGTATGTATGTCCAGGGTAATCTACAAAACTACTAGACCGATTTTAACCATTTTTTCACCGTAGATAGCTACATTAACAGGAATCAGGATAGGCTATAATTTATTTCTAAAAAACTTAGTTTTAAAAAAAGTTAGTTTAAAAAACAGTAAATTTCATATAGTAGTTCCCCATTAAATGATTAAATTTTCAGTTCATTGTTGAAAAAAATTGTTGCCTTGAAACATCAATATTAATAGTGATTATAATGAAAATTTTGAACTAAGGTTTCTCTGGAGTAAGTATGAAATTTATTGCTTTCGATTATTGTATTCATCTGTGCCAATAATCGCCAACGGGGTAAATAAAAAGGGTATTGATTTTGGCAACACATAGAAAATGGAAAGTGTTTATAGTCAAAAAAATTTCTGAATTAGGTTCATAAGATGGTTTTCAGCAATTGAGTTTTCACCAATTGAGTCACAATGATAGAAACTGTAATAATGGGACTTATTTAACGTGCAATATTTGGAAATGGTTGACTCTAGTGCGATTGATACTGTAAATATATATTTATTTTAATATACCAAGCTTATAACAATTCCTATTTACCTAAACATTATTAAAAACTTGCATTTGTATTTAGGGTCTGTAATGCAGTTTTTTAAGTTATCCAGACAGAAAAATAGTCATTATTTACAGAAGTAGCCATTTATGTACATAGATGTACACTTTAATGTTGAAAAAATTATGAATGAGTTTCACTGAAACATATATTACGCGGCAGAAACTCGGACAGAGCCGGGTACCCGGCTAGTTCATGAATAAGTCATTAAAATTTTCAAATTTTAGCAACTCAAATCTGCACTAAAATTGCTTTCCCCTGGGGGGGGGGGATTCCTACTAAACAATGGAGAAAATATCTGAGCTCCCCTCCCCCCGCCGCTCTCATAAAGTTTCGCATATGAGCAGTGGCGTAGCTACAGCTTCTGCCGCCCGGGGCGGTTCATCAACTTGCCGCCCCTTATTTAAAAGTACATAGACTGTTTATTATTTAGCCTGAGCAACGAATAGTGCTGGAAAATCGTATTCCTGGGTCAACATTTTAATCTAGTTACAGGATCATTGCTCTCCCACGATTTTCATCTCAAAAGAATCATACGCAAACAGGGCCTATTTATCGCACGGGCATCCAGGGCCCGTGCCCTGGGCAGGAAATTTTCCATAAATCATAATATAAATTATTTATCAAAAATTTCCCATCAGTGACTTTATTATTTATTCATTGTTCTTTGATGTCTTCCCCTTCCTTTTCGTGCTGGGAGGTTGTAAAGATGTTTTTTTTTTTTTTTTTTTTAAGCTTTACTATGATTCCTGAGCACCCTCAGTTTAAAAGAGAAGCAAAAACAACTAATAAATAAAACTAAGCACAAACCCTCAATTTCAACAGAACTAAATCAACAATACATATTTTGTTGGTTTATTTCCTTGAGCACGCATGCAGTGTGTGAGGGAAAAGGCTCAATTATTTTTCGTCTTGGAAACAACCTAACTTGCTCCTTATGAAATTTACAAATACCCTTCTGCTAAGGTGTAGAGAAAATTATAACGTTAAGAAGGCACAAATAAGTAGGGATACTGCATAGTTGAAGAGAATTGTATACTGTGTAAAACGTTTTTCATGTGCATTTTTGTTTGGCTGCTTTGTATTTTTTTTTTTTTTTGGTTTTAAATAAAATATTTTTATAAAAAAAATATGTTTAAAAAGAAATTAAATCTGTATACATGAAGTGGAGGGGGGGGGATCCCGTAGTGAAACGCTCCTGCATAAAATAAATCAACTTTTCAAAGGGGCAGGAAAATTTGGTTGTGCCCTGGGCATGGAAACGTGCAAGTCGGGCCCTGTACGCAAAAAAGCATATATATTTTGAAAAAAATTCTAGAAATAATAATAAAAATTTTCTCATTAACAATTTCATCGACAAAATCTTCAAGAAAATGAAATTAAATTTATTAGCAAGTAAAAGATCCGAATTCATGGCTTATATATCGTTTGAAGAATCACAAAATAATTCCTTGTTCTAACAAACAGTAATGTAACCATTAGATATTTTAAAAGACATTTCTAGAAATGCAAGTTGGTTCACTTTTAAAGCACGAACAACATTAAAAACATTAATGATCACAGCAAGTAGTTTTAGGACATCCATTATATTAAAGTTATGTCGCATATCTTTTAGTTAGTGAGCATGAAATAAAATTAAACAAAAAGTTTATAATTTAAATGTTCTTCAATTATAAATTTAGAAATACATTTTTTATCCAAGTCAGAACGAGAACTTATGGTTCTTACACATTTTGTTGTGTGGAATCGCAAAATAAGTAGTATAAGTCATTTATTCGTTTGTTTACACGTCCATTTGATGAAAATTACTGTAAATCATTCAATAGAAAATCTTTCATAGTAAAAATATTGCATTTTTCACTTTGCCCCATGGTTTTTTAAAGTGAAAAATTTCCATCTTTTTTTGAAGATGCAAAATAACTGCCAAAAATGAAAAATAATGTTTCAATGCAAGTTGTCATACAAAATACAATTCAATCTTTTTGTACAATAATTTTCAGAACAAATTTCGGATGTGTTCATTTTGAAATAGGTCCGCTATCTTAACTATTTCACTTTGCCCCACATTCCCATACTTACTTTATTTGCAAAAAGTAAATTAAAAATTCCCACCAGATAACAGCAATAGGAAATTGAAACAACGGTGGAGACAGCATCTGCATAAAAGTAGCATCTGCAATTTCTTTTAACCTTGTTTTTATCCCCCCTCCCCTTAAAATTATTGTCTCAATCGCGCCCCAATTTTGCTTTTTTTTTTAAATTTTATGCTTTATTTTTTCTTGCAAAGATTGTGCCTCGATGCCGCTCAAACTCTGCGTGGTTTTTATTTTATTGTTTCCTTATTTTTCTTACAAAGTCTATGCCCCAATGCCACTCTATAGCTTTGCTTGGCTTTTATTTTTTTTCGTGACGTCTGTAACTTGTTGCCGCCCCAAAGTTGTTATTGAATTTCTCCGTTTCTCTTTATTGCAAGCCCTATACTTGAGGACGTCTGTATCTCGATGGCGCCCTATGTATTTTTTTGGCAATTTTTTGGTTTTTGCTTTTTTCCCTCCCGTACAAAGCCTCTGTCCTGATACCGTCCAGATTTCACACACTTTCAATTTTTTTTCCTTCTTGTTGTTCCCCTTTTATTTTTTTGGTGGTGCATGTGATTTGCCGGCGTCCTTCTCATTTTGGCGTCCCCTTAAAAGTGCCGCCCGGGCGGACCGCCCCCACGCCCCCCTCCCTAGCTACACCACTGCATATGAGTGTTCATGGCTTTATTGTGTGTGTATAACCAAGGTAAACCAATTCTTCGCCAACTGGAGTTATTAACATTAACGTAAAATAGAGTCAGTTCATGAAACCATGAAAATTTTAAAAACTGGTAAAAAAAACTGAATGTCAATGAATTCATTGAACACAGCCAACGTCACCACAAGTTAACTGGTGTAAATCAAAATTTCGGAGTGGTTTACGCCACTTATTGCTGGGGCTTGTACATTTTGTTCTGCCTTTTTAATACTAGAAGAAAAATGAGGACGATTTTATTGCCACCGTAACTTTCTACTTTATATCTTTACTGAATGAAACGGAGCACATTATCCCTGAGGAAAACCCTCAAAAACCAAATACGATAAATAAACAGTGAGAGCGGAATTTCAACACTTTCATAAATTTCCTACTCCAGATTGCAAAAATTATTTTGCCCAGAACGTCTTGATTGGTCAAGTGCGCCAATTTGCTGAGACAAGCATCGTGAAATTTCGATGATAATGTTCGACTTGTAAATAAACTGATTTATGTAGGAGTTGATTTCACTAAACCCATGTTTCTTATCCGGCTCCCGATAACGTCCGAGATCAACAAGCTTATTAGTAGAATTTGATGCATTGTTTATTCGATGGCTGACCTCGTTGATTGTTATAATATCCTGCTAAGGAGAAAGCAGCTATCTGAAGTGTTAACGCTTCTTCGGAGCAGCGTTTCCAGCCCTATGTTATGCAGAGCCCGATCATTCTAACATTGGACATGGGGCACATTTCTATTTCAGGGCCCGTCGCCTTCCCCCTTCTTATATCAGACGTGTTACAAGTAAAAAAACTCTTACAATACCAGAATGAAATAAAAGTTTGTGAAAAGATCAAACTTAAAAAAAAAATAATAATAATAATAACGCTATCAAGTTATTAAGACAAAAATATACGTCGACATACACAGTAGGCTTTTACTATTAATAGTAAAATATACAGTAGGCATTTAGTATTTAGGAGGCGTTGGACCCCCTTCATATCAAAGAGGAGGGGCCTGTGTTCTGCGTGCCCCTGCTGCAATCAGGTTCTGATGTTATGTGAATTTGTTTTGTGTATTCCGAAACTAAATGAAAGTATTTTTGTCAAAATAGATATAAAAATACGCATACTGTCTAGTGTCCAACCTCGAAAGCAGCGCCTAGCACCGTTGAGCGGTTCTATTTCAAAAAGGGGTGACAGCTTGATTTAAGAAAATACACCATGGTAGCATTTCTACTTAGTCCGATATTATTTTATTTCTCTAGAACTGATAAGGAAGTGAAATAAATTAAAAAAGAAAAAAAACATAAACGCAAACCAACACCTCAAATAAAGGAACCTAACGAAAAACAAAAAAAAAAAAAAAAAAAAAAAAAAAAAAAAACAAAGCAAAATCTCCTCACTTTCTTAATCTCTCTTAAACCATGGACCCTATTTTGACAAAATCAGTAGAGACCCGAGGCATGCGCAAAAGCGTCAGAGGTTGCCGGAAAAAAATATCATACTGTACATAGTAGAACTTCGATTATTCGGAACCCTTTACACCGGAACCTCGTTTAACCGACGTCAATTTTGTTGAATTTTATTTTTCTGTGTTAGTGAAAAATATCAACAAATCCTGCTCTTCTATACTTCGCAGCAACTTCACTTGGCAGTGACGTCACTACGGGCGGAGCCAATAAGAGCTCACAAGCAATCAGCGATCTCCTCTTATTCGCCAAGTAGGCTGTGATGTTTTATCTAGCTCGTTTTTCATAGGCTAACGTCACGCTGACGTCATCCGCCCGTAGTGACGTCACTGCCAAGTTAAGTTGCTGCGAAGTATAGCAGTTTATGTCGTGTTTGTTTGTTATTGAACTATTGGGGGTGCGAACTTTTATCCAAATATTAATTTAGCTGAAACCTTTTTGCGCTGTTACTTGCAAATGAAGTTTTTTTTCTTCTCTTTTCAATACATTTTAAGCAAAGGTGCCCAACTGGGACGAAGGGGTCATGGCGCAGTGTGCATTGAAATTTTTAGGGAGGGGGGAGGGGATATTTTTGATATATTTTTCTCTATTCCAGGAAAGAATGTTGCATTTACAGCTTTCAGTTATCTTTGAAACATTACTGATATTAAAGGTATCTTTAATGTTGTGAACTGATTTGGATTGAAATAATAGGCTATTAAACTATTTGATTTCCTGAATAAACAGTTTATTTAATTATTTGATTAACGAATTTGACAGGCATTAATCCTCCACTGTTTAGTTGCATAAATTAACTCAACCTCAAGTGTTAAGTTTCTTTTTTACCAAAAATATCGAAGGCTGTAGGTCTTTTAAATATTTATCAAAGGTCAGACAAAGAGATTGAGTGAAAAGATTAGAAACCAGTTCGTGAATATGTTCATTGAAACTGAAAGCATAATTGTCTGCATTATGGGGAAATAATGGAAATTATCTCTAATCATCAGTAACGGATTCTAATCATAGATTTCTTTTCGTCTTTTAAACTGTTCGTGAATAGTAATTTAATGTTGTGCGCTAAGGATACGTTTTCTTTTCACAATTTTCCACGATGCGAAGGATATATTTTTTAATTTGAGAGTAACTCTCGGGTGGGGGGTGGGGGGGGGGGGGGGGGGTGGGGGGGGGGGTTGGGGGGGGGGGTGTGGTGGGTGTTGGGGGGGTATGGGGTGGTGGTGTGGATGGTGGTGGGTTGGGGGGTGTGTGGATAGGGGAGGGGGTAGTTTTTAGTGTTTGGGGGGGGGGGGGGTGGGGTGGGAGGGGGGGTTTTGGGGGGGTGGGGTGGGGTGATGGGGGTGGAGGTGGTTGGGGAGGGGGGGGGGTGTGGGGTTTTGGGGGGTGGGTTTGGAGGTTTTGGGGGAATGATAGGGGGTTTGGGGTGGGTGGGGGTATAGGTGGGGGGTAGGGTTTTGTAATGGTGGGGATGGTGGTATGTGTTATTTGTGGTGTATTCGGTATAAGCATTCATTTTTTTACAGTATACACCATGCACGGTTCTATAGTCACAGTTCTTCGGATTTCTTTTGTACTGAAACACAGTACATAAAAAGCCACAATATCTTTTCTTTTACTCCTCGTAGAAAGCTGAGCCATCTTATCGTACCGCAGGTATATTTACCAAATTGATCCCACTAAAAGTAGTGAATACTTTTTTTTCTCCTGTTTGTTCATCGTGGCTCTGAGACACAAAATGTTCTCCCGGAAATTAGCTTCGCACTCTTCCTAAATGGATGGTGTCAGTGTAACTTCTTTCGGCGGGACTTGCAGTTCGCCACGTTTGTCAACACATTTGTTTCTCTCTTCTGATGGTTTCTGTATTTCTTATTCCAGTCACGTTGAGGGAGAAGGCCGCAATGCTTAGTATTGTGCGATTAAATAACTTCTTTACCTAAAAGACATTTTTTGTTTTTGTTTACCTTATTTTATACTTCAAGATGTTGTAAATACGAGTAATTTGTCTTTTTTTTAGATTATTTTACGACATGTGGCGAAACAATTTTCACGCACAATAAAAGTAGAGAAATGTGGGGCTTATATTTTTCAAAATGAAAAATTGTTTGGAAAATTAAAGTACATAATGAAAAAAACAATGCATTACTACTATTAAAATCTGTCCGCGTCTGTCTGTCTGTCTGTCTATCTGTCTGTCTGTCTGTCTGTCTGTCTGTCCGTCTGAAGCTTGAACTCCTCAAAAACCGCTGAGCGTAAAGAATCAAACATAATACCATTCGATTCGAAATTTTCTAAGGAAGACAATAAGACCAACCGCGTAATTGTACGACGTTAATTAGCTGAGATATTAATTAAAACGTTAATTAAATTCTTTGCACTTTTAAAATTCCAAGACATTTATTTCTTTCCGTTGCCATTTTAAATTAAAGCGTTAATTAAATTATTGAACTATTTAAAATTCCAAAACTTTTGTTTCTTTCCGTACCTATTTTAAATTAAAGCGTTAATTAAATGGTTGAACTATTTAAAATTCCAAGACATTTATTTCTTTCCGTTGCCATTTTAAATTAAAGCGTTAATTAAATTATTGAACTATTTAAAATTCCAAGACTTTTGTTTCTTTCCGTTGCCATTTTAAATTAAAGCGTTAATTAAATTGTTGAACTATTTAAAATTCCAAGACTTTTATTTCTTACCGTTGCCATTTTGAATTAAAAACGTTAATTAAATTATTGAACTATTTAAAATTCCAAGACATTTATTTCTTACCGTTGCCATTTTGAATTAAAACGTTAATTCAATTATTGAACTATTTAAAATTCCAAGATATTTATTTCTTTCCGTTGCGGTTTTAAATTAAAACGTTAATTAAATTGAACTTTTTAAAATGAAAGAGTGTTATTTTTTTCCATTGTCATTTTGAATACGTGTTATAACAAAGTTCTAACAATTGTTTTTATTCTAATTATTAATGACATATTTTTTCTCTGGTACCATTTTGAAAATGTGTTTATAAATAAAATTGCAATTGCTGTTTTTAGAAGGGACTTTTTTGGCTGCGATCCAAATATTAAAAGAACTTTTTCGTTTAGAGTTTTGCAATTAATTTTACAGGAAGAAAGCGGTTTGGAAATAATTGTTTTTGGTAAGGAATTTTATATGTTATTTAGGGAGAGTGCTAAGTATGCGCTACTTGACATCGTCTTTCTTTTTGAGTAAGCATGAGCAAATAAACGCGATTGATTCTTTGATGCAGGAAAGCTTTTTAGCGAGTTGCTTTAGCGGGGTGTAGTTTGTTTAACTTTTCATTGGTGATTTAAAGGCGAGCCGACTTGGCGGCGAGTATTTTATTGAAACTTTCCTCGCTACTGTAAAGGCGAGCCGCCTTGACGGCGAGTAAACTATTTAAACTTTTCTCATTCCTTTAAAGGCGAGCCGCCTTGGTGGCGAGTAGTTTGTTGAAACTGCCTTCACTACATTACAGCCCGTGCAACGCCGGGCCACGCAGCTAGTTGTGTAATAAAACTTGAAGTGAAAATTTAGTTTCTTCTTTTGGCAATAAATTTGAGCCTGCAAAAAATTGGAAAATGTTCTCTTTTTTTTTCCCCAATGGAGCAAAGCGGAACTTATGCAATATTTTTCTAAAATGGATACGTTTTGTTTGATTATAAAAATAATATCTGATAAAATTAATGCATAAATAGAGGAAGTATTAAATAAATAAATAGAACATAACAATAAAGGAATAAATACATAAATTAATTTATTAATAAAATAAAATATTAATAAGTAAATAAAACTGCTATTGAGTAAGATAAAAAAACTAAAGGGATTAATAAATAAGTGATTAATCAAATAAATGAATGTAAATTTATTAATAAAAGACTGCGTTAATGATTTAATAAATGATCTATTAAGTAAACGAAATGAACTACTGCAATTTACCAATTTTTCGGGTCGAGAGAAAAGACATTTTCCGCTTTGGAAAAGGTTACCAGAATACACAGACTGTAGTTGTAACTAACTTAACCTGACTTAATTGTTAAGGCAACGAGGATCCAAATTACAACAACACGACGCTGCCAGATTAGGTTCACCTCCACTATAGTATCAAATTACACAAAACTAAATCAGCAAGATATTACGATTATTAAAACAGTATCAATCATTAAGTCATATATTAAATGTCGCTTACGGAAACAAAGTTATTAATATTCGTGGTTTGGTAATAGTTTAAGATATGCTAAATATCCGGAGGAGGATGCGGCAATCACACAAGTTCATTCTTTTGGTTAATTGTATAGCTTTTTACCTGAAAACTCTGGTACAAGCAGAAGAAAATTTAGAAACTTGATTTTCAAAATGTTATGCTTTAATTTACATCTTTAACCCTCGTGGGTCCCTCCCATTTCAGTTACACTCAAGACCCTTGCGGTCATAAACGACCCCAATGCTTCTTTTAATTAATTTATTATGATCATTGAATGTTACATGCATTATTTAAGCTCACACACTTTTTAATGCTAAAAAAAATAAAAATAAAAAGACACAATCAAATTAAAATTTAGTTTATGCATTAAAAATTAAAAGTTTAGAGCAATAACTGTAGATTTATTTACAACTGTTAAAGACCTGAAAAAACATGATTTTTTGCAAGTGAATTTCAAACACTTATGACATTTTCGATGCATTTTCTGTCCAGTTCTCTTGGACAAAAGTTGCAACGTCCTCTTTTTTTGGCATTCTGGGGAAGTGACCCCAAGGGTCTTGTGTGGAAAAAATGCAATTCGGGAAAAATAAAACACAATAATAGCATTATTTTGAATAGAAAACTAGAAGAATAAAAGCCACAAAATGCCATTAAAAACAAATGGTTGATGAACAAGATATATTAAACAGAAATTGCATTTGGGGTCACATAAGACCCCAAGGAACCAACGAGGGTTAACCCGGATGTCTGTCAAATTCGAACATTAGTCCAACCGGGAGAAGACAAAAGCAAACTATTCGGACGAAATATGTGTGCCTCGTAACTTTTTAACACTAAAACTGCTGCCACAAACACATCAACACGTTCGCTATCATTTAATGGAATCAGCACCAATACCATCGAAAACAAATATTATGAAATATCCTATAGACCTTGCTTACATTAGACAAAGCGTTTACTCAATTCCTTAGAACGGAGGTAGGAAAATTCTCTAATAGGAGAACAAAAGCAGCTAGAGTGCTTAAGAGTTTTGACTCTACTCCTTGACAGATGCAAATCAGGATGGTAAACAATAACGCAACTGACAATAAGTTCAAGTTATACTTCCTTTTTGAAAACGAATTTAATTTATTTAGAAATCACGGCCAATTTGCTTACTATGGTTTTTTTTATTCTATCATACATTAATAAACAACAAACATAAACAGAAACGTAACACTATTCTGATAATGTATGGCACATCATGCATATACAGTGTTGTATTAATGCATCAAGGAAATTGGAGTCGTTTAGAATGAAAGTAGTCCCATTCAATTTCTCGAGAAGTTTTGAAGGCGGGAACTCTGGTATCAAACGGGTTTTGATCTTGGTATTTCTTTTTTATGGGTGGGTTGGTAGCAGTGGTGTATAGTTTGGTATTGTTAGTATGATAAAAGGAAAAATTTTTAGGGTCG
>JAXGGA010013486.1:0-35069 GCA_038373865.1 Uloborus plumipes | reverse complement strand
GAAATAAAACGATCCATTCAGTGTTTAACATTTAGACCCATAAAAGAGTAGTTAATTTTGCTTTCAAAATTTTAAAATAATAATCTGAACAAAAAATAAAACGAATTTTCATTTATTTCCCTCCTAATAAAGAGTAATTAGCTTGAAAAGTAAGTAAAATTTGATTTTCAAATTGGATGCAGAGATCGCATTTTTCAAGCATCAGAAGTATAAAAACGGTAAATAAAATATTTTCCCAAGTAGCACACTTCGTTTTTTAAAGGTTGTAAAATGGTTATTAACGTTGTAACAACCGCTTAAAAACGTTTAAAGGTTATTTGTGCTACCTGGGTTATTAAAATCAAATAATTTTAGAATTACATTCCATCAGGTTTATATGATGAATGTCATTAATAATCACCGACATATTTGCCAAAAAATCGGAGGAAAAAATACGAAAGTAAGGAGACGTAGCAAAACAAACAACACCGGACTTCAAATATTAACAGACGAAAAATACATTAATTATTCCTAAATATAACCAAAACATCACCCTTGTAAGCATAAAAAAGGGGGGTAATTTTCTGCTAAAATAAGGTCAAAACATCGTACCAAAGACCTCAGATGGCGATAATTTTAAATAGCTGGTCACTATCAGAAGCAATCCCATTTTGTCTCCAACTCTTGCTATCTGTTTGCAGTTCTAAGTTCACTTCGCAGACAATTGCTATTATTATTAATTCCTTTTTGTTTAGGTCAAGAGCAGGGAGAAAAATCCTTACTCTGCATTTCCAGAGAAATCTATAACAGCAACATCGCTGGGCGCCAATTTGATTGCATATGATGAAACAAACAAGCAGAACTATTAAAGCAAATCAACTACCTTTTTTAAGTTGTTAATTTTTTTAAAAGAAGTCAACAAAAAGTACTTCATTTTACACTGTTAAAAGAGATGTGTTCAAATCTGAGCGCATGAACATACTCATTTTTTTTAAAGCAATATATGCTCAGAAATGAATCGATAGGCGTCAAAATTGCGCGTTGAAAACGAGCTCAGAGATGAATTAAAATATAATCTTGTATAACTGCATCTAACATGTTATAAAATTCAAGAATATTGGTTTAATAAAAAATGGCATGTTTCAATGGGACAAGAAATGAGTTTATTCCTCTAGATTAAAAAGAGCAAAGAGCGAACTATTAGTTACGCGGAAGTTTTTTTACTCCTGATTATGAAAACGCATGCAAAGAATCACTGTATTATAGCGCTCAAATGGAATCCATCTTTGTTGCTGCTGTTGTAATTAATGTGTTTACTATATTTCATAACATCCTCTCGAAATATATTTTTATTTTGCTTGAAAGAAGTTCTGAAAGGGCTTAATAAGCTAGCTCAAAGTGCTAATTGCTATCATGTCTACTGATTCGAACTTGCAACCATTTCTGCGTTAATATTTAACGAAATTCTAACGACTCTTCATATGGAAAACTGTTTCAAGTTGCTTATTCTTGCCCGGTGGAATTTATTAACGGTCTATGTTTCGTCCTTGAGTGTTTTGTGCAGTTTTTATTCATTTGAAAAAAGCGTTTTCATCAATCACGTTATTGGATATCTTTATTAGGTCAGTGTATTTTATTTTTTAACCTATTTCTTACGCACAATATTATATTAAAATGGGTTTTTTAGGATGAAATAGGTTTTTGCGAAATTATTTTATCAACTTTTAGAAAAGTCAATTTTATTTATTTCACTCAATTTTCGAAAGTGATATTGTTGTATCCTAGTGTATTGCCTGCCCTTCTATTGTCTTTCTCATATAAAAAAGCTTTATATTGCGACACAGTTATCGGTTTGAAGAAAGTAATATGGTTTATTACGTTCTTCAACCTGTGATTAAACTTCTCCTAGATTCGAGTGATAAATTTTTTAACAACTAACTGGTTTATTTTGAAAAAATTTACGTAATATTTCGTGAAAATGCAGCGGATGCTTTCTTCCCCTTAAACTATAATGTAGTTCATGTATTTATTTATTTTGATCATTAACATTATATATTATGTAGATATTGTATATTTCCTATGAATTGCATCTGCGCAAACATTTAATATTTTGAACAAGTCAATGTGTATATATACTGCTGGTTGGCAAATTGACTAGCGTTAAAACATACTGTCAAAACCAGGGTTGGCAAAAAACCAACCCACCCGGGGTTTTGTGGATTTTCCTGGGTTTTTGCAGGTTTTTCTGGTTTTTTTGCGGGTTTTTCTGGGGTTTTGTATGTTTAAATTTTAGTTCTTATGCGGGTATTGATATATAATGTATGCATTCATTCATATAAAAATATATTATTAAGTTAAAGTTCTGAATTGCATTTAATCAATGTCAATGGATTAATAATTAATATTATTTACAATATCAATTAATAATATCATCAACCGAATTGTAATATTTAATGTGTATATTTTAGAAGCTTTGGACAATGGTTTCAGCTATAAACTTTTATCATTTGTCTTTTACAAAATAGAGGAACTGTTGCAAATTGGCTTTCCTACAAATACAGGAATATTTAGGGTGTGAAAGTTTCAAAAACTTAAATTTCTACCATTAAAAAATTAAAACCATTTGCACTTGTTTATTAATAGAAATAAGCATCTTTTCTCATTAAATAGCCTGCTTCAATATCTAGTCATGTCATTTGCATGTTTTTTATAAGGCACATCTCAATGATAAGTGTGTGTCTGAGATAAGGGAAGTGTCTCCCCCCTCCCCTCCTATTTTCAAAACCAAAACTGATTAATTTCAGATGGGGAGGGGGGGGGGGACTCTTAATCATTTATTGTTTTTTTTTTTTTTTTGAAATAATCATAAGAAAAAACTAGGTTAACAGTAGAACTTTGCAAGAATTACAAATTTATTAATAAATTCTTGTCACAAAATTTTAGTAGTAATAAATTGCGCGGGGACGCATTTTCTTTATTTTTTTAAATCAAAGAAAGGGTTTAGTGCTTCAAGTCAATGGTATGGTACCTCTATAATATAGCACTTGAAAATCATCATATACTAAATGCAATAGGGTTAGAAGAAATGAAGAGCAAAACTTCATTTTTCTTGCTCCAGAATAAAAGCAAAAATTGCAGTAGCAACTATTCCAACAAAAATTTCAATTTCGAGAACTACAAATTCGCTAGCGTAAATGAAAAATTAGTTAAGATTTATAAATATTATCACAAAAACAAAAGTGAATGTGATTTTGATTGGTAAACTGTTATGATTTTTTTCAATGTGTTAATCTGTGTAAATTACTTGAAATATGTTTTATTCATTATTTTTATTTTGTCATTATTTGACTTCTTTGTTGAATCAAAATTATCATAAAACATTAATTAAGCAATTTTTTCCATCTACAAGAAGTTTATCAATGGTTCATTTTCAATTTATTTTAAAATGTGGAATTTGCTATCAAAAAATAAATAAACAATAATAATAATAAGTATTTTGCAACAAAAAGTAGTATCATAGCTAGAAAAATTTTCTGGACGCTGACTTGAAAATTGAAGAAATAATAATAATTTTATAAAATAAATAATTAATCTAAGAAAAATTATCTCAAATAAACCTGATTCCTTACTTATTTTTTATGTCTAATTTAGATGAGATATTATTGTTGACTACAGGGGTGCCCATCCCCCCCCAAGCTCAATGGCGCAAATTCCCCCCAAAATTTTTCACAACCCTCTTTTTTATTTTGTTTATTTTTTATACTTTTTAAAATATTATTAATTAATTTTTTTCAATGTTATTTATTTATTTTTTTAACTTTTACTTATTTATTTTTTAAAATTATAACTATTATTTTTTTCTATATTATTTTTTAAAAGTACTAATTATTATGTACGGAATATAATCGTTTTTTTTTCCTTCCAGACATTCCAAGCGCGCACACACATGCAAATAAATAAATAAATCAATAATAATAAAAAAATAATTTAAATTAAAATATAAATTAATGAATAATTTAAATTTAAAATTATCAGCAAATAATTTATTTAAAAAAATTAATTAATAAAAAAATTATATAAATAAATAAATTAGTTTAAAAAAATCCCCCCAAAAATTTTGATGGCGCAACTTGCGCCATAATCCCCTCCTGTGGGCACCCCTAATTGATTATATTTGTTGATAACTTAGAAATTAACAAAAACCCACTTTTAACAAAAACCCGGGTGGGTTTTTGTTGGTGGACCCGCCCAGAAAAACCCGGGCGGGTTTTTCTGGGCGGGTCCTTTGCCAACCCTGGTTAAAACTGTTAGAAATCTAAGTTTATCATGATAAAATACTAAAAAAAGTGCAATTTAAGTTCCGTATCACTGTTAAAACAATGTACTCAAAAATGACTAAAAAGTACTCAATTTTGAACACATTCATTTCTCAACATAGCTCCGAATACATTTGTTTCAATTTTGAGAAACGCATGTACTCAAATACGAGTAAATAGTATGTACTCGAATTTGATTCCACCATGTACTCAAAAAAATGAGTACATGCGTTTCTCAAAATTGAAACAAATGTATTCGGAGCTATGTTAAGAAATGAATGTGTTCAAAATTGAGTACTTTTTATTTATTTTTGAATACATTGTTTTAACAGTGTACATTTAAGATTTATCGCTTGCCCGAGCATAGCAGGCAGGAAGTGTGCCGACTTTTTTTTTCCCGCAAAAGTGGCGGATAAGCGATTCCCTTCTTCAACTTCAGAAAAGGCCCAAAAATTATGGGCTTTTTATGCTAGAGTTATTTTGATTACAGATTTGCTTTTTGAATGGATAATGGGGGAAATGTCCGTTTCGTTTGATCAGCATTTTGTGAAGGGTCCATTTTGCTTGATCGTATTTTTGTGATGGGTCCGTTTTGCTCGATCGTATTTTTGTGAAGGGTCCGTTTTGCTTGATAGTATTTTTGTGAAGGGTCCGTTAACGGACCCGAATTTCCTCTGGACAGACCCCTGACTAATCTTTTGTTTTCAAAATATGCATGACCTTAAAACATTGAATTTGTGACACTTTATGCTCGGACTTTAACTGCATCTCATATAATATTATATCTCAGAGCATTTAGTAGAACATTTAATATTATACATTAAGTATTACATAAATTGTCGAAATTAAAAAAAAAAAAAAAAAGCGATTTACTTTCAAGGAAAGCAAACCAGATTTTTTTAAAAATTTTGAACATAATTTTCTAATTAAAATTGAGTCACTTAAAGACTTAAATTCAATCATTTTCTCCAGTTAATAATTCTTCTGAAATAATATGCAAGTGTTTTTGCATTTTCCTTTAAAAAATAAATTAATTTCTGCATAAAGATTGGATTATTTTTTATTTTTTAGTTACATTGCGATGAATTGTGATAAATTGTTTTCAGTAGCATGTACTACGTCAACTTGGTGATCTAGCTGTGTAGCTAGTTCCACAGGGCGAAAAACACCGCCACGTTTTGAGCACTACGGTCTTCTATTCCTGGGGGAGTTCGGGGAGGGACAGTGGGAGTGGGAAAGGTATTTTATGAGCGGGGAAAGGGTTGAAACGCGCGATTGACGATTTTATGCCAAAATTTGAAATTAAGGGGTTACAGTACCTCAAAAATGACCAAAAGACCAAAAAAATTTTTATTGCTTATTTCAAAAGTAAAAGTTATTTAAAACACTCAGAAAAAAATAGCATTGTTCTAGCTAAATTATTTAAAAAGTTATGAGCGACTTTAGGGCATGCATGCTATGTGTTCTAATGGAAAAGCCAAACTTTAAAGTGCTTTTTCTCGGTGATCAGTTTTTAGTGTTTCTATGTTACTGGAAATGCTAAGGAATTTTTTCTATAAAAGATATAACTTTAAAGCAATATTTTTTGCACTCAGGATAATATATTTAACAAAACTGTGCATTGAATAAGCGTTTTATTAATTACAAAAATTTTTAGAGTTAGTTAAACTTCGAAGAACAAAATTTTCTAAGAATTTTTTACATAAATGGTCACAAGATATTTTCTAATCTAAATATAGGAAAATGAATGCACAGATTTGTTGAGGTAATCCTTCTGATCATTTCACAAAAAGAAATTTTGAAATTAGTGCAGAAACAAAAAAGCCTTAGGGTTTTAAAAAAATTGAAATTTTCTTGCATTTTTCAAATTTTCAAAAAAAGTTTTCAAAATTTTTAATGTTTGAAAATAAATTATTGATTGTTAAACAAGTGCAGAAACAAATATTTCAAAGAATTAACTTTTTCACTTAAATTAAAGAAATTTGTTAGAAAGGTACTGTAACCCCTTAAGATGTGAGCGTAATATTTAACAAAAGTATATGTTGTAGGTACTCAAAAATTCAAATCATTAGGTTCAAAATTTAATGTTCTACAAATTTACTTTACGCATATATGGCTTTTTTACGAGTATTTTTTGAGATATTGTGGAATTAACGAAAAAACAGGTGTTTTTTGGCACTATTTTGGACACTGTGGCGAAAGCTCACTTAGTAGGAGGGGGAAAACTTAGGATATTCATTACAGACCCATAAGGAATATATTAAAAAAATTTTCAGCTTTCCACCAATTACTTTCGAATTCGATTTTTTTTGACTACCCAACCACCGTCCTAAGAGGCAATATCTAACTTTTATCATGCACTGATTTTAAAAGTGGAAGTTTTTTTTTTCTTTTGACTCATACATCGAATACAGTTGTGTTTTGTGAGTGAAGCAATAGTAAATTTCTCAAAAAATTCTTTACCTTGCGAAATATTCAATTTTTATAACTACTCGACATCAGCCGAGTACCTGATTAAAATTCAGCCGAGTATCGAGTATTTACCCAGTACTCAGTACATTACGAGAAATAGTATATAAGATGATAGTCTATTTATCAAGTAACTCTTGACTGTACAGCAGTTAACTGGCCAATTAAACACATGAGTAGCAATAGACAAAAAGAAGAAAATTTTACCATTCTTTTCTTGAGAAAAAATTCTTTCCTGGACTTTCTTTCTGGTGACACAGAATCCTCATTTTTCTTTTCGTGTGGACCTGAAACATTTATAGCATCAATAAAGACACATTGGATGAAGGATAATTACCTTTTCATTGTCAGAATAAAAAGTCGAATTGGAAAAAGCTAGAAACTCAAAAGTGTTACTGTTACTATAGATAAAAGAGAAAAGCAAAAGGTTTTGAACAAAACTTTACAAACCTTTGATGAAAATATCATCACTCGTTTTGAATTTAGACGTTTATTAAAGCAGATGGAACGATTTACTCTCCACGTTAACAATAGCCACCAGTGACGCTGGTGGCTATTTTCTTTTCATAATCGGAATGATACATCAATATTTTGTATTTTTGTTCAGAAAAAAAGCAGAATCAATTGTTTGATGACCAAAACCACTATGTTATTGCCAAAAAAAGTTTTTTAGTCGCCACTGGCGAGTGGCGGCTGCTAGCCTCGACCCTTAGTTCAGCAAGGTATAAAAAAATCATGACATGACTTTTTTATCTAATCAAAAAATTGGATTTTTAAAAGCTGAATAAGATTTTTTTTATGATTAATATTAGAGTTTTATAACTTTTTTTAGAAACCTTAGAAATTTCAGTTATTGACTTGAATAGATAAACTAAACTTGATATTAATTTTAGAAAAAAATATTTACATTGTATTCCTAAAATAAAATAATTTTGGAAAAAAATAGAACCGACTTCAGTTGGAAATTGCTCTAAAAAGTAAAAAATAATTTTTTTTCTTTGAACACCATCGAAACTACTTTTAAACATAAGTTTTGAAGTCGGCGCAAAAACAATGTATAGAATCATACACAACTACAATTCAACTACATAAATTTTAATGAATCCAGGTTCTTTAAGAGCATTCACATACATTTTATTCATTACAACACATTTGTGTAATGGTACAAATATCCTACTTTTAATTTCAATGGTTTCTCTGAAAAATGTTGGCAAAATATGGTTAAATATCATTTTACTTATCGTTTTTGCACCGACTTCAAAACTTATGTTTAAAAGTAGTTTCGATGGCGTTCAAAGAAAAAAATTATTTTTTACTTTTTAGAGCAATTTCCAACTGAAGTCGGTTCTATTTTTTTCCAAAATTATTTTATTTTATTCTTTTTAGTATAAGTGTATTTATGAAATAAGGTAATGCCTTCATTACGAAACTTCACCTAATTTTCTTAAGTAAATGCTCCATAAAATAAACTGTGAAAAAAAAAGGAAGAAACTATCAACGCCTCTAAAATTTTAAACAATTGACACTAAAAAATAATCTTTATTATTCTCTGGTATTTATTTGTGTACTAGCTTAATCAAAGCCATTTAAATATCAATGGCTTTTCAACTAATTTATATTTCAAAGCAATTCTAGTTTCTTGTTGTTCATAAGATTTTAACACATACTACGTACGTTCCCGCTAATGAGTTTCATGTTTGATTTAGTTAAGCCTTCGTGTAAAATTCTCATTATCATTATCATTATTATTACAGTTTCATATCAACCACATTTTGTAACAATGGATTTCATATTTAATCATTTAGGACAAATCACTTTAAATTCGACTACTTATTAATATTTCATACTTACTCCAGAGAAGCCTTGGTTCAAAATTTTTATCATGATTACTATTAATATTGCTGTTGCGAGGCAACAAAATTTTTGCAACAATGGATTGAAAATTTAATCATTTAATGGGGAAATGACATGAAATTTACTGTTTTCCTTAATAACTTTTTTTCTAGTGACCAAATATTGTCATATGAGTACATGGTACCTAAGTTACACCATCTCCTATCGATTAAAAATAGAATCGTCCAAATCGGTTCAGTAGATCAGATGTTATGTGCGAACAAACAAAAAAAAAGTATACGCTTTGAATTGATAACCTCCTCCTTTGTTGAAGTTGGTTAATAACTTTAATCGAAAACCTTATTGATGGAGAGTGGTGAAAAACCAAATCTGATGAAAATGCATATGAACCAAGTCAAATTTAATACATTTACCAGAAAACCTGCCAAATAAACAGCCAAATCTGTAGCTGCAGTGTGGAGTTAATATGTGATTACCCTTACATTCACTAAGACATTGAAAATAAGCGACATCTTTGGACTATTCAGCAAAGCTGTTTTTTTTTCTTTTAAATAATTAAGATAGCAGTAAAATAACTATTTGAATTTTGCCAGTATGCCCTGTAATGAAATTATTACATTTACGATTAATTCTAAGGTTAATGTTCTCTTTAGCACTAAATCGAAAAATAGGGTTAACATATGGAAGACAAACCAAATTATAAAAACAAAAGCTATTTAACTCAAAATCTGTCATTGGAAGGTTAGCTAATATAAGCTAAATTAAACTAGTTAGAATTAAATTAGTAGAAAAGAGAAATACGTTGTTCTTACTTTCATTTTTTTCTTGTTCTGTCGGGAAGAGCACGTCAAAGAACTTGGCATCTTCATCACTACTCTCACTGTAATACACAAAATGAAACACATAAATTGACAAAAAAAAAAATTGTAGCTTGAAAAACCAGTTGCATTAAAAATATCAGGAGGGGGCAGTATTTTTAATTTTGTCAAGGGCAGCAAAACCGCCAAAGCCGACCCTTCCTTCACGTTACTTTTGTTAACCCGTAACAGGAGAGGTGAAAAAGTAGGACGTAACAGGGAACGTGCGGTCTCAGAGACCGCGCTACTTTCAGATTTTTTAAAAATAGTGTAATAAAGATACGATCATGCAATTTCTCAGAGATATTCTTTGAACTTTCATTTGCACGGAAACAAAGTATTTTTTTGAGTTTAAATTGAAACATACTAGAGATGAGTTCGGGCTCACTTTTGAAGTCCCGAGCCAGAGTGATATTGTCTTGTTTTGAGCCCGACCCGGCCCGAGCCCGAGTGTATTAAATATCAATATATATTTTTAATTTCCACTTGGGATGCACTGCCATATGTTATATCGTAATAGCAATCGCAAATATATTATAAGTGGGTGCTATCTTTTTGAATTATTATTATTATTATTGCTGCCATTAAGAAAAACGGTTTTCACGTTCTTTAACCCGTCGACGCGCGCCAAATAATCCGCACTCGAGAACGCGCAATGGGTGTTTAACACCTCAAAGAATTATTATTTTTTAAATCTACTTTTAAAGGGATTTTTTATCCCTAAATTTTGTATAATGTAAAATCACATTTCTTTAAGCAATTATATGCATAATTTACATCGAAAAAAATAATTTATTGTACTTACACGAATTTATTCGTTGCATTTCAAACAAATAGATATTTCATGTTCTTTACAAACATTGTTGTAGCATTTGCTACAAACTGATTTTGTTTTTCTGTCTTTTGCTCTGGGACACATAAAGCACCTTTTATAGCACATTTTTTGCCTTTTTGGAGAAGGTTGCTCTGATGCATAGTTGTTGTTCTTAAGTTTCTGTTTATGCAATTCTGCGGCGGCTGTTCTTTGTTCTATATGGGGTTGTATAAGATCCAATACGAGCTTTTTGATAAAATGCCTTCGTTTCTTGAATTCTGCCGACGGTTCTTGGGTCGATAGAAGCAGTGGCGTAACTGCTTGTTGGTTTCAGGGGGGGGGGGGGGGGTTATATTCTAAATCGTCACGAGGTTAAAAAAACGGCGGGGGGGGGGGGGCAACCCCTTTTTACCCACACTTTGCATGTATGTATGTGTGTATATATATAATACGCACTTGGAAATGCGTACTTCCGAAGTTCGAAAAACCGGACAGCTTTTTAAAGAGTAAAGAAATATTACTGTAGAAAAATGAAAGGGGGGTCCGGGAAATTTTCATAAATTGTACCTCTAAAAACTCCATTCTAGAGTATCTTGGTGATGTTCGATCTCTTCCTCAGTCAGTAAAACACGATTGCCGGCCATTTTTAATAATGTGAAAGAAAATAATAGGATACAGAAATTCTTCCCAGCGATTTTTTCGAAATTTCAGTTCCAAAAACGCAATTTCAGACGAATTTCGTTCATAATGGGAGGTTTAGAGGCCTACCTCCGGAAATTTTTGACATTTATTTCCTAATAAAGACAATCCTCAATGATTCTGGGAAGGGGAGGGGGTGCAATGAAGTCTGTAACACAATGATATTCGCTGGAGAATCGTACTTATTCATTCTAGGAGTTTTATATTTTTTCATCTCATTTTTTGCATTTTTGGACCAACGTTTCGGGGGGGGGTTGTCCCCCCCTATAGGTACGCCACTGGATAGAAGTAACACACGAGCATTTATACTAGCAACATTCAAAAGTGAAAAGAAAATTACCATCGGCCACCTTTTTGAAATTCTAGCAGTGGAGTAACATGCAGCCATCTCGTCAACTACATCTACAGCTCCTTTTGTAAGGTTGTAAAAGCTTATTATTTCCGGTTTCTTTTTATCCCCAGTTTCTTCGTCGATTACATCATCATCATGCATGGTTGAAAGCAAAACTACACTTTTAGTCTTTTGTGGAACATAAGACACTAGGGTTGTGTCCTTTTGAAATCCAAATAAAGATGAATGAACCTCCCTGCTTCTTGAATCTATGAAAATCGGTGGAATTTCTCTTTTATTTTTCCTTAGAGTGCCTACAAGAGTTATGTTTTTCTTTAAAAGATCTTGAGACAATGGATACGAAGTGTACCAGTTGTCTACCGTAAGATTTCGTCCGGAGTTGTAAATATTTCTGATTAGCCTTTTTATAACATCACTTGGAGAATTAGAGATTCTAAAAGGCCCTTCTGGCTGCACACCCGCATAAATCTCCATTTTCGAAGTGTAGAATGTCCTTGAGTTGACAAGCGCAAAAATTTTTATGCCATATCTTGCTGGCTTTTTTGGCATATACTGTCAAAAGGCACATCTTCCTCTAAATGGTTCCAATTTTTCATCAATGGTGATGTATTCTCCAACTGTATACGCTTTTTCGCAATTTTTCACAAAATGTTCAAAAAAATCTCTGATTGGCGCTAACTTATCCAAATCTCTTCTGCTCTGTCTTGTTTCAACATCATCGAATCTGAGACACCGCATGAAAAAACGAAAGCGTTTATATGACATCACTTTTCGAAATATGTCTATTCCAGTTCCGTCGCAGGCCCATAAATCTCTCACATTTACATGAGATGAGTTATGCAATCCGCCCATGTATAACAAGACTATGAATGCTTTTATTTCATGTTCATTGGTTTTGTTTGCATCCCTCTCTCGAGAAAAATTTTCTTTAATTTTATCTATATAAATGTTCGTGCAATCTACCAGGACTCTAATCAAATCATCATTGAAAAGAACAGACCAAGCTTCTTCAGGAGTTCTTACATTCTCGGCTATTCTAGTATTTCCAGGCAATTTAAATACAATATTTTTTGCCGAAACTCGTTTATTCGGCCGATATTTATTCTTCATCCATTTAGTTTCTCAATCTCTTCCGAAGTAAAGGTCGCTCGAATTCAAGGAAATGTCCTCATTTTCGCTTTGCGAATCATCATTTTCTGAATCTGTATCGTGGTCACTTCTGTTTAATTCATCACATACTTCATCATCTGACTCACATATGGATTCATCATCACTAGAAACATCATTCAATAAATTCCGCAAATGCTGCATCTCTTCATCATAAGGCATATAGCGAGACATCTTTCTTCTGTGAGCAACGCAGATGAACGAAAAATGACTACTGCGAGAGCGCGCAACGGGGTATCCAACACCCCAAATTCGAAATTCCAATGAACAATGAAAGGAATTTCTTCTTTAAATGGACCCCGTCTTAGAAGATGACCTTCAAGGCAGCTACACTGAGTTTGGTCCATTAAAAAAAAGGGGGAGTACGAATTACGTGCCTAAATGTTT
Organism: Uloborus plumipes; assembly: GCA_038373865.1. Lineage (NCBI taxonomy): Eukaryota > Metazoa > Arthropoda > Arachnida > Araneae > Uloboridae > Uloborus > Uloborus plumipes. Next base: position 22,175 of record JAXGGA010013486.1, on the reverse strand, counting down.
TTCTGGGGTGTAAAACACCCCCTTGCGCGTTCCCCCGGGTTAAGTACCCCAATATTTTATGTCGTGAACGTTGTATTTGTATAAGAACTGACTATCTTAATATGAGATCGAGCCCGAGCCTGAAAGCTGCTCGAAGTTAAAGGGCCCGAGTCCGCCTCGGGCTCGGGCCGAGCCCGGCTCATCTCTAAAACATACCTTTTCCGAGAAAATTTTGCGAGGGCTCTAAGATTTTTCGAGAAAAAGCATACGTTGCGTTAAACGTTTTACTACGGATAATAAAAACCATCATGTTATTCCTTAATGATTTTATTTTAGTTGTTTAGTACTAAATAGAACTTACAGAGCATTTTAATACCAGAAAATTGAATATAACATATTACTGAAATTTTTTGACAACACCTTAACTATTAGCATATCGCGTCGTATTTTCGGTAATAATCGCAGGGGTCTGTCCAGGATTTTTTGCAAGGTCAGTTTTTTGTGAAAAACTAAATAATTTTGTGAAAAATAAAATATTTTTGTGAAAATCAAACAATTAAAAAAAATGCAAAAATGACTTTTTTTTTAAATTTAAATAAAAAAAAATAAATTTATTTTTCTCTTAAAAAAAAGTATTAAACATCAAAAATAAGAAAAATCCGATTCCTGTAGCGGATGCAAAGATATTGCAGTTTTCAAAGTTATGGCATCAAAAGCATAAGAATGGAATATACACGAATTTATTTTGGTAATTTTTATTTTACAATTGCATTTTAAAGGTATATGATAAACATATTATGAATGTCTGTTAACACAATTGGTGCAAAAATAAAATGAAACGATCCATTCAGCATTTAACATTTAGACTCACAAAAGATCAGTTAATTTTGCCTTAAAAAATTTAAAATAGTGATCTAAACAAAAAATAAAGCGGATTTTCATTAATTTGCCTCCTAATAAAGAGTAATTAGCTTGAAAATAATTAAAATTCGATTTTCATATCGGATGCAGAGATCACATTTCTTAAAATGAAAGCATCAGGAGAAAAAAAACGGTCAAAAGTCAAATAATTTCAGAGTTACATTTCATCAGGTTTATATGATGAATGTCATTAACAATCACCCACATATTCGGGGAAAATTCGGAGGAAAAAAATCAGTAGGGAGACTTAACAAAACAGACAGTACCAGACTTCCAATATTAACAGACGAAAAAATGCATTAATTCCTGAATATAACCAAAACACTACCCTTGTAAGCATAAAAAAAAAAAAAAAAAAATCTAGACAATTTTCTGCCAAGATAAGGTCAAAACATTGCACCAAAGAGGTCAGATGACGATAATTTTAAATAGCTGATCACTCTACAAGAAGCAATCCCATTTTTCCCCCTAACCTTAGCTATCTGTTTGCAGTTCTAAATTCATTTCGCAGATAATTGCTATGATTATTATTTCCTTATTGTTTAAGTCAAGAGCAGGGAGAAAAATCCTTACTCTGCATTTCCAGAGAAATCTATAACAGCAACATTGCAGCAAGCCATTTTCATTTGCATATGATAAAACAAACAAGCAGAACTAGTAAAGCAAAGCAACTACCTTTTTTATGTTGTTAGTTTCTTTAAAAGAAAACAACAAAAAGTGCTACACATTAAAGATTTATCATTTGCCCAAAGTATGGCAGGCAGGGAGTGCGGACTTTTTTTTTCTGCAAAACTGTCCGATAAGCGATTGGCTTCTTTAACTTCAGAAAAGGCCCAAAAGTTATAGGCTTTTACACAGACATATGCTATGCGTTATTTAGATTTCAGATTTGCTTCTTGAATGAATAATGTGTGAAATGTCCGTTTTGTTTGGTCAGCATTTTGTGGAAGGTTCGCTTTGTTGATGGGATTTTTGTGCAGGGTCCGTTTTGCTCGATCGTATTTTTGTGAAGGGTCTGTTAACGGACCCGAATTTCCTCTGGCCAGACCCCTGAATCGAGTCCTCATCATCCCTAAAACACTCATGACGAAGTTTTTGCAAACATTCTAATTCTCAACTTTATCTAGAGTATTTTGCATCTCTCGCGCATAACGCGAATCAGATTAATAAACGCATCTCTGCAGAGTTGGGTTTTTGACATGTCACGTCGAAAACCCGCCGAAAACCTGTCAAAAACGTCGAAAACCTGTCGAAAATGTCAAAAACCTGTCTAAAACTTAAATACAGTGGTTATTGAGATTTTTTATAAACATATAAGGTTTCTCATCCTGAAAAATATTAAATAAAAATTTGTGCATCTTATCAATCAAGTTTAATAAACATTAAATTAATAAATTTAATGAAAATTATTTCTCATTCTTTTAAACTAACTTGCTTTGCCATGAAAAGTTAAAACTTAAATCCAGCTTTTAAAGTAGTTTTGTTTAAATGTTTATATAACTATCAATTAGTTATCTTATCAATCAAGTTTAATAAAAAATTAAATTAATAAATTCAATGAAAATTAATTCACATTCTTTTAAATTAACTTGTTATGGAGTGAAAAAAATTTACAAATATCAAAACTTAAATCCAAATTTTAGAGTAGTTTTGTTTAAATGTTTTAATAACTATCAATTAGTTATCTTTTCAATCAAGTTTAATAAAAATGAAATTAATAAATACAGTGAACTCTCACTTACACGCCGCCTCATTTATGCGCCTTTTTCACTTATACGACGATTTTAAATGGTCCCAGCACATTCCATAGTAAAATAATGATAGTATAATTCATTTATGCGTCGCTCTAAAGATAAATATTTCACTTATGTGCCTAATTATTCCTAAAATGTAAAAAAAAAAAAAAAATTTTCCTTTAAAAAAAGAGCATTTTTTCTTTACTTTTCTCTTGAATCTTTCACCTTTATGGTTCACGGAAGGCATTTTTTCCGCATGAACTAGAGTTCGGAAAGGGACAATTATCTATTATGCATTGTTGAAAGTTGAACAGTTTGCAATTAGGTATGCTACAATTTTTGTTTTCACTTTATCATTGCAGTTACGTTACAGTAATTGCCAAACCGTGGTCAAATATGTTCCTTTTCTATTGAAATATTCTTATTCATTCTCTCATTAGAAACTATGTTGCGTTTTAGGCCTTTAAATGTTCTTGTTCACTTATATCTCTCTCACTTATGAGCCTTTTTCTGTTGGTCCCTTGGGCCGGTGCATAAGTGAGAGTTCACTGCATAATGAAAGTTAATTCGCATTCTTTTAAATTAACTTGTTATGCCATGAAAAAAGTTAACAAGTATTAAAAGTTAAATCCAGTTTTTAAAGTAGTTTTGTTTAAATGTTTTAATAACTTTTAATTTGCTATTTTATCAATCTAAAAATCTTTACATCAGAATTTAAAGTGTTTTTTTTTTTTCTTTTGAGTAAAAGCAAAACTAAATTAATTAGTACTCAGTGTACAAATCTGCTAAATATTTTTGATCAAACTATTTTATTTATTTATTAGTTAAAATTTATTAGTTCAATTTAAAATTTTAAAAAATCACTTGTAAAAATTTATTAAGTATACCCAAGACACACAGCACTTAATGTACCCACTTCATTTTTAAAATAAAAAAACCTGTTGCAGTAATTTCTCGAAGCAATAAAGCCATATTCAAAAGCCACATGTTTGATTTTTTAAAATGCTAGTTACCATTATTTCCTCCCGAGCCCTTCAATTATGATTAGGATTGCTTATTACACTTTATTTTGATAACCTAAAACTCCAAAAGTTTACTTCAGTGTCTGAAATCAGAAATTGTCAAATTCATTTGAAAATGTATTTTGACTATCAATATCAAATTTAAACATGTTTTGGACAGAAATTTAGGTTTTTGACAATTATGTCAAAAACCATGTCAAAAAGTGGTTTTTGACATGACGGTAAAAACCACGGTTAAAACCGGATAAAACATCCGACTGTCAAAAACTTGCCAACCCTGCATCTCTGCAAACCTAACGTAAGAACTACGCCTCATTACTGTCGAAAATTGTAATGCTGAAGGGGAGGTGCGGTTTCACAGACCGCTACTGAAGAAAACTATTAAATTTCTACCAAATCCACATGCCAAAGGATGTTGAGACAGGGTGATGTTCCGGGCCTCAAAACAAGCTACTGGGAAAAACAGGTCATTTGGATTCAAAATGTATAAAGGGTGAATGGTTTAAATACCTGTGCGGTCTGTGAGACCGCACCTACCCTGTTACGGGTTAATTCGTGTTTTCGAAGCCAAAGTTTGACATCAAGTTATTGATTTTGAATATACATTGATGAAAAAAAAATTAAATGTATTGAAAACGTTACACTGAGAGTTTGTGAGTACATATCTTAATAGTTAAATGAAAGCGCTTTAAATGTATTAATTTACTGCCAGTACCGAAAACACCGGTATTCTACAACTACTTATTTCACAAAAAACATTCAAATATTCTGATTGAAACAAACGCTCAAAACTATAAAATATTCCAAACATCATAAAATATTAAAATTCAATTTCATTTTACTCTTCAAAACATATTAAGGAAAAAGTTTTCCTTTAGGTAAAAGTTTTTATTTGAAATGTAGGAAAAGGGAAACACAGAAGGTTATACCTCATTTTTCTTTTTTTTTTGGAAAAACGAATTTAGTTAGAGATGAGTTTTTTGATTTTGATCCTCGTTAATAACGTAAAACTACTGTCAGACTTATTTCAAATCTGTCACATTTTAAACCACATGTCCGCATGGAACTTGGGAACACAAAGGAAGAGAAGAAAACAAGGGAAGAAAACAAAAGCACTGAGTAGCTGTTGCCATTTTTAAAAAAATACTCTCATACTCGTATATGGAGCAAAAGATCAGTTTTGTTTTAAAAAATAATTCATATAAATAAGTTAATCTATTTACTTTTTGGACTTGATATAAGCGAAACCCTGGAAATTGACAGTAAACTTTGGGCTCATTAAAAAAAAAAGGCCTTATAGTCTTATTTTCTTGATTTTAAGCCTCTATGTTCCTCGACATAAATTCCATGAAAGTTGGCGTTCTTTTCTAATTAATCACTTTTTTTCTGCATTTGTCACACCCTAATCATAAGTCCGTATAAAATAAGTCCTAATAATAAGTCCGTATAAAAAAAATAATTATTCTCAGCTTGGAGAGTAACTCCAGTGATTATTTAGAAAAGACGTTTATTTAGCGCTACCAACTATTAGCTGACGAAAACTTATAAATGAGTCATAAATTTTGTGACGTGAAGTGCGCAAAAAGTTCTCTTATTTCTTGTAAGCTTGCCTTTTTTTGACATCAATTTAAAATATTTCGAAGAAAGGTCACTGCTCCAGGACAACTTTCGCATTTTTCGAAGCACGGTAAAAAAACAATAGAAACTACGCCTACTGAAAAGTAAACACATTTATTTCTCAATGTTGCAGGAGGGGGGTCATTGAATCCCCAAATGACGGGCTTGTACTGCTTCTATTCCGATAATGATCGTATAAAAATGAGTTTTAAAACTTTGCATTGGGTGATTCCTTGAACTCATTCCTTCCCCCAATGTAACTAAGTTGACCTGACGTTTTCGAACTTCAGTATAGAACATTTTCCGGCGAAAAGAATCCAAACACACTTTAAAATGAACAAAAAATCTAAACGTTTTTAAATCTTGTTTGAAAAATTGAAAGGGGTGCTTCCTTGAACCCTATCCTTCCTTCTTATTTTCCCCAAGAGTGGTGAATTAGAGCCCCTACAGGGACCTCAGGTGAATAACCGCTTAGGACTTAATTTCGAAAACTTACCGCGGATGGACCTCCAAAATTTATCTGCTAACATTATCGAAACTCGTCAAAAATTGCATTAATTTAGAAAAACAGCTAGGAAGAATCCCTGACTTCATTCGTTCCCTCACCAAAACGGCCTACACTTTCATACTTCTAAGCCTCAAATATCAAAAAATTTCTTGTCTCTTTCTCCCAAAACTATCTTTTCTTAACAATCAAATTGTTTATCAGCGTCTTTGAGGCGACTATTATTAAAAATTTACCAGGGATACTTCCTTGAGCCCTAATGTAATGAAAAATACTCTTACAATTAGGCTTTTAATTTTCAAAAATTTCCCGAGAAGAGATCCCGAAATTTTTCTTCCTCTATACTTACCAAACATTGTTGAAAATTACAATTTTTTCGAACTAAAATTCTCGGAGGAGGATCATCGGACACGCCTATTTCTGTGCAAATTCTACACTTTACTAAGGCAAAAAAAAAAAAACTATTTGAGTGTCTTTTGAGTTTTAAAACTCCTTTTATTCACAAAAAGTTTGTCGGAATCTTTTTGACTTCAAAATTGAGTATAAGATGTAAAAGCCTCCCCACACACAGAAAATGCTAAGGTCTGGCACTTATTCCCAGGGGCGGCCCTAGCGCCGGACATTCCGGACCCCTGTCCGGGGCGGCATATTTTAGGGGCGGTATTTGATCTCGAATATGATTGGGATAAAATAAAGTTATATTTGGGCTAAAATAAAGTTTTCTTCAAGGAAAGAAAAGAATGAACGAATTTTAAAAACATAACCCTTTTTGTACTTTGGAATTCAGAAAGGTATGAATGTAGCGATGTTTAAGCGTGTTATTTAAATGCATCCCCTTCTACGCAATATTTTTGGTTGTTTCAACATAGCCTATTAAAATAAACGAATCGCCGATTTAAAAGAACCACAAGCACAAGAAATTTTTACTTTGATTGATTTTAATTTGCAAAAGAAGTTATAACTTTTAAAAGGTATTGTTTGCCTATTTTCTCCTGTTATTTTTGTAGCCTTTTAATTACCCCCAAAATGCAGCATTTTAGGTCTATTTTTCAAAAATTTCCTCGGGGGAGAAACCCCCGAACCCCCTCAAATTGCGGATATTCTCTACTTCATTAAAAATAGTCACTGCTTCACTTTAATCATACCTACCCACCCCCTTCAAGGGGCAGTTTAAAAAAAAGAGAATGAAGATAGCACGAATTTAAAAAACGAAAGGTACAACTTAAAAAAAATACATGAGGCTCTGTATCAGCGAATAAAAAAAAAAGACATAGGTGACAAAAATGGCCTGTTCTGCTACAAAAAAGTTTTCCGAACTACAAAAGGAACTCAATATCTAAACACTCGGTCTAAATCCGAACCTGAATACAAGATTTTATTTTGTCACGTTGATTTTAATTCCCAACATCTATTTATTCAGTTGTATATTTTTTAGCAATTTATTACTTTTCAAACTTTAATCGTGAAAAAGGGTGGCATTTTGCATTTTTGTCCGGGGCGGCAAAACTGCTAGGGCCGCCCCTGCTTATTCCAAACTTTTAAGTGCATTTCAAATAATTTCTTTTTTTACGGGGGGGGGGGGGGGGTTCAAATTTCGATAGCTCATTTCCATTTTTGATGACCACATGCTATCCATCAAATTTTGTTGTTTTTGTAGTGCAGCTTTAATGTCTTTAAAAAAAGGAGCTCTCATGAAAAGTCATTAGATATAGCTTTCTGTTGATTTTAAACTTAAAAACAGAATAAAATACAACTTTTATTAAATTATAAGATTTTTTATTGTAAAAATATATACATACATTTTGATTGCTACCTAGATTCAATTTTTTAGTTCTAACTTAGGTCTAAAACATTGACTAATGCAGAAACAAGAACTGAAAACAAACACATAATTTGAAAAGGGAAAAACTTGTCAAAAGTACACACTGACTGCAAAACAAAAATCACTTATTTTTATGTACCGTTATAAGAAAAAAAGTGGGTGAATACAAGAAATACCATCACTTACAAAGTGTTAGTTAAATTTAATTTTTAATTATTGTAAAAAATATAAAAATGTCATTAATCAAATCTTCTCTTGCAAAATATTATAAACATGCTCCACATAAAAAACGAACAATGAATGTTAAAATAACCAATGCGGGATACAAACATTAAATAAGGCATCAAACACGTCCCAGACAAAAAGGAAAGTATTGTAAATACACAAGTTATGTGTGTATGGGCAAGATAAATTAAACGTGGTGAATGAGCAACTAGTAGTTTGAATATATCCACATACATTCGAAGAATAGAACGCAAATATGTAGATCAAATGGAAAAGTACACAAAATAAACTTGTATTAGCTTACCATAAACTTATTACCAGTACAACTTGCAAATATTATTTTTCTAAATGCATTCATTGGCTCATACAGAGCAAGCTATTGCAGCAATGAAATTGTGCAAATGGGAAGTATACATAAGTATATTGCCACGCTTAAGCACAAAAGTGGTATCTACAATTCAGAGCATTTTTTAAGGATTTTTCACTGGGCGACACGGGACGGTTGTCTGTCATTAAATGTGTCTGGGGGGGGGGGGGGGTAGGAAAACCCAAAATAGATGTAAAATTTTACAAAAAAAACCCCATTTATTTTTAATATTTTAAATAATATTTCAAAAAAAAAAAAAAATTAGAAAATTTTACCCAATATTTGTAAAATTATATACACGCTAAAAGAACCCGAAGCGTGTTTTTAACGGGAAGGAGTCACCTCACCCCTTTCTGTTTACCAACATCAATGGGCAGAGAAAAGGAACAGGTTTTGTTAGAGCCTGTAGGAGAAGCGGTGAAGGCTTTTAGGAAGGGGAAAAAAAGAGAAAGAAAGAATTCCGTTTACGAAAACTAGGAGTGACCAAATGTTGGATTTTACAATGTCGCCCAGTGATTCTGTTTTGCATTTTCTAGGCGACAAATTTTCTTCACTAGGCGATATTAGTGTCGCCTCGTCCCTATGTTAAAAAATGCTCTGCTACACTTTTAAACAAAATTAAGTTATCACCACCAGGTGTCTTTTTGGGATGTATTTTACCTGAATGCAATATTGTACGGTCATTTGAGGACGTAAAATATTTATTAAAAAAATTCTGAAAAGCATCATCTGAATCAAATACATGGTGAAGCTACACTTTAAAAAGTTTTTTCTCACTTTGAACTCGACTTCAAATACCACTTTTGCGCTTAGCATGGTAGTATACTGTCGGCCCTGCTTAACCTTAAGGATCCGGGCTGTTCATATAGAAATTTTTCTTTCGACCCAGGTAGTACGACAGTTGAACCACAGATTTCTTTTCCATTGAAAAGAGAAGGCATAAATTGTCGTACCAGACGTATGAAACCTTGAAAAAATCCCCGGCTCCAAAGGTGATCGAGTGAAAATTTCAACCCCGTCCTCTAAACTAGATAAGACTCATGGTACAACATGTGTACCGCCCGGCTCCTAAAGGTTAACCGGTTGTGTCCCAAATTAATTTAGCAATGAATTTTTAGATATTTTTTCGTTCTTTTTTTAGTTGAAAATACATTAAATAACATATATAACGAATGAAAAAAAAATTGACAATCAAATACAAATACAAATGTGACAACCAGCAACAGGCTCTGGGCCCAACTGGGCTGGTCCTAGTCAAATTATAGACCCCAATGAAGATCAATGGCCCTCTTAAAACTATCTACTCCCTTGCTCCTTACCGCCTCTTCTGGTAAACTATTCCAAGTTCCCACTACTCTGCTAAAATAGTAATTTTTCCGAATTTCCAGGTTAGCCTGAGATTTAAACAGCTTATAACAATGACCCCTTATCCTGCTTTCCGTGCAAAAATTTAACCCTGTGACATCTTTCATTTTGATAAATTTAAACAACTGAATCATGTCCCCTCTGGTTCTCCTTTGCTTAAGACTATACATATTAAGCATTCTAAGTCTGGAATCATAGTCTAAATTAGAAAGTCCATTCACTAACCTTGTAGCCCTCCTTTGTACCCTTTCCAATAAATTAATATCTTTCTTAAGATAAGGAGACCAAAACTGAACAGCATACTCTAAATGAGGTCTTACCAAACTTCTATCAGTAGGGTCTACGCCCCCTATGCCTTAGGGCCTAAGAGAACTTTCCGATCACAGGCACCATCTGAAGACCTCTAAGTATATTTTTCAAGTACCAGCATGATTCCAGCCGGGGTGATTGTGAGTTCATGAAAAAATACCTGAAAGTTTTGAAGAGAAAAATGTGTGTGTGTGTGTGGGGGGGGGGGGTGCTTTTTTCAAAAAACCAAGGCCCCTATTATTTAAGCACACCTAATTTTATAATTATACGTATTTAATAATAAATTGCCTTTCATAAACAAACAAGACACATTTCATACATTCGAAGAGTTTCAAATAGTTTTTAGTCAAAAAAAAAAAAAAAAAAGAATGGCATCTTAACATTTTTGTTCGATGAATATTATTATTAATTATCGGAAAATCACCAAAAATTCGAAAAATAAAAAAAAATACTGAAGGTGGGAAGACAAAAGCATGATTAAAAGTATTTTATTTCCGGTATTTTCGGACATGAAAATACCAGAATCGATCATGATAATACCGGAAATCCAGTAAAATAGCGGAACACAATCACCCCTGATTCCAGCTATTTAGGATTGATAATACTAAATTAATATAAGAGGGACTTCTGAGTCCCGTCGGGGCATAAAGGGTTAAAAGCACAGTGTGGTGGTTGAATTCTCTATGTACAAGGTCCAACGGAGCTCTTTTCGGAAAAGAAGGAATTAGTCGACCCAGAAACAGCGAAATTCTCCGAAATGGTCTGTGTTAAAGAGTATGGGTAGCAAAAAGTGGACTGAAATAGCAAGTAGGTGTCGACTCATAGAGGTTTCTGTAAATGTGCCAAATGAGAGAGGTTTGCCCCCATTGAAATGAACATTGGAGCAACCATTGGAAAAAAAATGAGGAGTTATCCGCGTGTCGAGTTACTGAAATTTCACTGTATTTTTAATATGTAACTGTCGAATAAGAACAAATTTGAATCCAAAAATTAAAAAAAAAAAAATTTTGAAATTGAAGAAACTTTTTTTTTTTGGGTTTCATGTTTTCTGAAATTCCAGATATCAAAATTGGGATCAAATATTATACATATGAACAGTAAAGAAGAACAATATTTAAGAAGTTTTATTCTCTCAGAATTTTCTCTGTAGACCAGCTTTCATAATTCGACTTTTTCTTTAATTTTCAGAACAGACAGCTACGAATTATTGAAGTTTCTAAAAAGAAAATCAGTTTTTCTACTCGACACAGTTTGGATGACAAAAAAACATCGGTACATCAAATCTAGACTAGCTTAAGTCACATTATCACTAGTTTGCAGGAGGGCGTAAAAATGTTTGTCTGTTGCAAATAGAGGTTGAAGCTCTCACTGTTATAACACTGGTAAACGGTTATAACAGACATTTATTTAATGTTAGTTTGGTACAGATATTATGTCATATCAGAGAGGAGCAAAAAGTACAATGTTTGTAACATGTGATAGCTGAAACAAAACAATCCTGAGCACTTAAAATTAAAAGAATAAAAAAATATATATATATTTTTTGTTAAATTTAAGAAACATTAAAAAAAAAAAGGTTTCAGGATTTAAAAAAAAAATGGGTTCAAATACTGTATATATATATACATAGTATATAGTAGAATGCTAAGAATAGTAGGTACTTATATATTAACTTCACCGCAGATGCAGATTTGGCGGTTAAAACAGACTTGGCGGTTTATTTGTAGTTGTTGTTTGTACGAGCAGGCAGTTATATAAAACCACCAAATTTGTTTTTACCACCAAATCTGTAGCTGTGGCGGAGTTAATACTTAAGTGTCGAACAGTTATATGCTCTTAAGATTTCTTTTCTTTCATTCTTTGGAAACCAGCTTTTATTCTTTGAATTTCCAAAAAAAAAAAAAAAATCATTTTTTGTTTGTTTTTAGAACAGATAGTGCAAAATAATTGAAGTTTCCAAAAGAAAAAAAAAATGAACTTCCCATTTGACACAATCCGGACCACAACAAAATACAGGAGAACACATGTTTGAAGGACTTTTATAAGACAATACTTTTTCGAATTTAAGACATCCTTCAATGGACGTGACAAAAATCGACAAAATCCATGCATACCGAATTTGGATAGCAACAAAATATTTGAGAATGGGTGTTGTATTGTAACCAATACTTTTTCACATTAAGGTTATTATTCCAATATTTTTGTAGAAAGTTTACATCAAATATTACACTGCAAAAAATAAGCTGTGGTTTTTACAGTACAATACTGACAGCAGAGGATCCAGTTTAAAACTGTAAAAGCACAGTAATAGACTGTAAAAGTAGCTATTTTACAGTTTATTACTGTAAAATTAGCAATATTATTATGAAATTAGCTGTATTATATTCAGGGACGTTATTTCAAGTTTTTCCGGGGGGGGGGGGGGGCAAACGGTCCAAACACATTGCAATTTTATCGGAAAGCATAAAAAACCACTCCCTTTTAGATGTAAATGCATTGATTTCTCAAAGCCAAGGGGGGGGGGGGGGGGGCAATTGACTTCTGGATTATATTGTAAAAACAACAGTATAAAACTGGCAGCTGAAGTTCCAGCTTAAAACTGTAAAATGCACTGTAATAAACTGTGATACTAGCAAATTTTAGTTTATTGCTGTAAACTGGCAATTTTAGTCTACTACTGTAAAAAATAAGCATTGTTAGTTCATGACAATTAATTTAGTTCATGAAATTAATGGAAAATTAGCTGTATTATATCGTAAAAACAACTATTTTTTTATAGTGTACAGGATTGATTCAAGTTCAGAATATCGCACTGAAGACTGGCACGACAGAAATCGACACCAGACGACACGATACGAGCATTCCGAAACATGACACTCCGCAAAATGAAAAAGTTAGATTGGTACTTAGTACAGGATGTTGTAGTGCCCCGGGCAGTACCACAAGTGTATAACTTATAACATTTTTCTTTTTCAAGACTAGCTTCTATTATTTGAATTTACAAAATAAATGACTGGATTTTATTAAAAAAGTTTTCAGAATAGACACCTATTAATTACTGAACATTTCAAACCAAAACCAACATACGACACTATTAGGATGATAACAAATATTTCAGAACAGATGTTTCGAGGAGCTTTATAAAACGGCAAAACTTATTTGCAATAAGGTTATTATTCCGATACTTTCGAGAGCGTTTACACCAAACATTACACGACTGATCCAAATGCAAATGATACTTTAGAGTTCAAGATATCCTTCGTGTGCATCGAAGACCGGGAAATCGACACCCGTGGTACGAAACCCGCAAATTGAAGAAAAAATACGGAAGGGTCCGGTCGGTACTTAGTACAGGATATCATAGTGCCCCGGGCGGTACAGCAGGTGGATCCTGGGCGTCTTGTCCTCCGGGAAATCGTGGTTGTTGACCGAGCCACCGGTACCCCTGTCCATGTACTGGACTCTGACTCCCACTCCGAGGGCCAGAGTCAGGGCAATTACGTGGATGTGGTCACTCTCTTTGTACATGGGCTCGACCTCCTGAAATGGAAAGAGCGAGTCCGTCAGAACAAACAATCCAAGAGCTGGCAGCGTCGGAAAAACAAGAATCTCAAAAAAAAAAAAAAAACGCAATAAGGTACTGAGCAATTAAAAAGCAGTATTTTATTGATATTAATTTGAAATAAAGGCAACAATAAATAAAACTGTGTAACTACTTTGGAGAACTTTTTTCAAAAATTTGTTATTGTAAACAAGAAACTTTTATATACAAGCAGGGGGCAAAACTTTAAAGAGCAATAGGTTTGGTTAGGGTAAGTGGGCCCCCTTTTTAGAACAGTTCGTTTTTAAAGCCTTATACAAAAGTTTTAAAGCAAAATAGCTTAACTTTGTTGACTAATTTTACCTTGGACTTTATTATAAACACAAGTTCAGCATTATTTCCTAAAAAAAAAAATGCTTTAAATATTTTTAACTATCTTATTCTTTAAAAAATGGCGTGGGGGACCCACTTACCCCTTCCTAGGGGGTAAGTGGGCCACCTTCCATTTATTCATATTTAAAGTGAGCATATTTTGGAAAGGAGTTTGTGGGTCCTACCTAACAAAGTATGCAAAATTTTAGTAGGGAATATTTTTCTGTAATTGTATCCATTAATGAGATATCTACTCACATTTAAATGCGTATGACAGAAAATTATAAAACGGAATACAGAACAATCATGTCTGTGAAATTCATTAAAAGTCGTTTGGCGTATTTTTTACTTTTACATATAAATTAATGTTGAATAAACATATTGGAGTTGATTAAGATCAATTCTGGTAAAATAGAAAAAAATTATAGGTTGAAAAAAAAAATGAAAACACTTAATGGCAGTGTATTTGAAATTTACTGTGAGAGGAATAGTATCATTTCATCCTCAGTTATAATTATAACATCAGTTACATCAAACCAATAAAAAGTGTAGCTATTTCTATTCTTTCTATCAAATTTTGCAGTATTTTTCTCATGTGTATCATATTTTAAAATTAGACCTTCATAATACTTAGGGCTCCATAATTATCTTTCATTTCATCACAGAAATTACTTCATCAAAATTGCTTTTCATTTTGAAATCATTATTATTATGAGGGGACCTACTTACACCATAGCGAGGGGACCCACTTACCCGAATAGAGAAAAACCATAGGGTAAGTGGGACCCCTCCCCTTAACCCTTTAACTGTCAAGTTATTTTGATTTTTAACACTTTTCTAAGCACAAACCCGAGAAACAGTCGGGTTTGACAAAGAGATGAAGCCGAAATAAATGTCTCCCGATATATATTCAGGTATAACAATACAATGCACAAAAAAAAAAAAAAAAATATCACGAGTAATACTCGGGCGTAACATTTTCGAAAACCAGCTGTGCCCGAGACTATCTCGGGCATGACAGTTAAAAGGTTAAACACTTATTAATAATACTTTGCATAAAAATTCTTATTGCAATGTGTACTTTAGGTTAAACTCTACAAGAAAACTTGATGAACATAGAAAAAATAATAAAAACTAACATTGAAACACTTCTTTGAAAAAATGTTGCTTGAACTCGCAAAATTTTTTTTTGTGGAAATTTTTTTGACATAAATTACATGATTAAAAAAAAAGTTCAATGAAACCCAAATATATGCAAAAGTGATGAATGAAATATATGCACTGTGATGAAATTTGACATGATCAATACAAATATATATATATATATATATATACCATATATACTCGCGTATAAGTCGAGAAATTTTGTCCAAAAAATGAAGTTGAAAGTTAGGGGGTCGACTTATACGCGGGGCAGAATTTCCGAAAATTTTTCCCGAACAACTTTTGGGAAAAAACACTCAAAAACGAGAAGATTTTTCCGATGCAGTCAAACTGTTTAAAAAGGCACTTAACAAATAAATACTTATACATTCTACTGTATTTCTGCATGGTTTAATTGTGAAATAAAGAATAAATAATTACAATAAACGACCGACGGCGCGAAAAGTGCGGGAATTGCCGTATTCGCGAATTTTCCGATGGATGGTGTTTATCTTTTTGAAACGGAATGTAATAAGGCTACATCGCAAAATTTTATTGATAATAATGCAAAATAAAAGCAACATATAGCAAAAACTGTAATCGCAAAATCGAATCCTTACAAAAACCGCGATCGTAAAATCGAACCCTTTGCAAAAATCGCAATCCCAAAAATAAACCCTTTTTGTGAAAAGGAATAACAATCGTGCTATTTTCAACACAAGAATGCTCACTGCATTTCATTTTCCTTCTTTTTAAAACGTTTCTATTCTAAAATAGCGGTAAAACGTTCCCGGATCGGTCCCGATTTACGAAAATTGCGATCGCAAAAATGAACCCTTTTTGTGAAAAAGAATAACAATTATGATGTTTTAACGCAAAAATGTTCAGTTCATTTAATTTTCCTTCTGTTCAAAACGCTTGTATTCAAAAAGCGCGGTAAAACGTTCCCGATCGTTTCAGAAAGTGCGGTCTCGACTTATACGCGGGTTTTCGATTTTTTCCCGATTTTCCTTCAAAAAGTAGGGGGGTCGACTTATACGCGAGATCGACCTATACGCGAGTATATACGGTATATATATATATATATATATATATATATATATATATATATATATACAGGGTGTCCACTCCAATCGTGGACCAATAGCTAATTTCTAAACCGTTAGAGATAAGCTTATAGTTTATTTTGGAAAAAATCTCCAAATTACGAAAGGAATTTTGGGTCTATTCAATGTTTTTCAAAAAATCAAATTTTGAAAGAGTTACAAAATTTAAATTTTTATACAGCCCCCCAGTCCTATCAATCATATTTAGTAAAACATTCTTGACACTATAACGTTTAAAACTTAAAAAAATTCACTGTTCTGCGACAAAAATTGACCGAGTTATGATGTTTTGAAAAATCAAGATTTTGAAGGATTTCGCATACGGTCCCTCTCGATGACGTCATGAAACAATGCAAAATCTTGATTTTTCAAAACGTCATAACTCGGTCAATTTTTGTGGTAGAAGAGTGATTTTTTTTTAGTTTTAAACGTTACAGTGTCAAGAATGTTTTACTAAATATGATTGATAGGACTGGGGGGCTGTATAAAAATTTAAATTTCGTAACTCTTTCAAAATTTGATTTTTTGAAAAACATTGAATAGACCCAAAATTCCTTTCGTAATTTGGAGATTTTTTTCTAAATAAACTATATGCTTATCTCTAACGGTTTAGAAATTAGCTATTGGTCCACGATTGGAGTGGACACCCTATATATATATATATATAAACCAAATGCACATTTTAGTTTTAAGGGGGGTGGCCCACTTACCCGAACCAACCTTATTTCCTTTTGAGATTGTCCTCAGACACCACTTTTGGGCTTAGCACGGTGGCATAATTAGCTATTTACCCCATGGCACTGTTCAATTTTTAAAAAAATTCAATTTTAATCATCATCACCAACTATCTTTCGTTTTGATTTTTTATTTAATTGTGTATACTGCTGTGCTCAGCACAGAAGTCTTATCTGTACTTTTTGACAAATGGAGTGATTGTTACCAGGGGGTTCTTTGTGACGTATTTTAGTTAAATACAATGTCTCATGCTCATTTGTGAACGGGAAATCTCTACTAATAATAAAGCTGAAGGTTTGTCTGTCTTTCTTTCTGTCTGTTACGCGCGTAACGCCAAAACCGTTCGGTCGATTTTCATGCCACTTGGCACAAAATTAGTTTGTAGCATGTAGTTTTGCACCTCGAAGCGATTTTTCGAACATTCCATTTCGTTCTTTTTCTATTCGAATTCTTAGCGGAAATTCGATAAAATGGGGAAGAAATATTCCACACACATTTTCAAGTCTTATGTCATTCAAAAGCTTGAAATTTTCTGCACAAAATGAAGTTTTTTCGAAGTTTCTACGATTATCAGGAGAGCTGTAAGAATTGTTTTTAGAATCCCGAAATTCAAGGCTTACCTTCAGTAAAGCAAGCCAAACGATTCTAAAATGGATCAGCTCGATAATAAAATTTGTTTGAAAAGAGAGATGAAAAGAATTATTTTATCAACGGAAATCAACTTTTCATGTTGTTACTATGGTTACGTGTTCATATTTATTTTTGTTTCGTTCTTTTTCCAGGGTTGCCAGACGTAGTATTTTTGATTCTACGGTAGTATTTTTTCGGCCCAAATAAGGAGCGTAGTATTTTTCTGGCAACCCTGTTTCCAATATACTAATGACTTAATTAAAAGATTTGGCGGATTTTTTTTTTTTTCATTTTCATAGATTTCGCATTTCAGCAACATTAATTTTGGCAACGTTTGGAAACAGTAGTATTTTGTAATATTTTTTTTAGAGGAGGCGTAGTATTTTTTTGTTCCAATTCTCTGGCAACCCTGTCTTTTTCCCGGTGAAGATGCTTTGGGACCCTGCTTGGCGCGTTTTCAAAAAGTCAACTACGCAAAATAGCTAGGGTTACCACGCTTGGCGCGCCTATCGTTCATTTAGCGAGAAAAGGGTACCTAAAGCACAGATTAACGAAATATCGTATCAATTTCGATATTGCATCGTTTTTTTAAAGTGTTTCATTTCGGAAAATGTATTGTTTTGTTTTTTAAGCTAGGAAAGAAAACTTTCTTCTTCTTTTAAACTTTGGTAAGATTTCTGTTGATTTCTGTTATCAACAAAATTGTTCTTATTTTCTCTTTTGGCTTATTTTTGTCCATCTCCCTTGGGGTTGCATTCGAATGTTCTAAGGGGGTGTTTTACCCCATTTATCGGGTAAATCAGTGTTTTCAATGCAAGGTGATATGAATTGGTTAACAAAAGTGATATGAATTGGCGCGATCACTTGGCGATATATCGCCAAGCTTTTGATCGCCAAATATTTGACGCCAAATTGGCGAAATTTTTTTTTTTTTTTGATTTAGGTTCAATTTGGCGCTGTTGGCGATATTTTGCGAAAAATCCACTGAATGATGTTAAAAACGACGATCTTTAGGAGATTAATCATTGTAAAATATTTTATTGCATTGTTTCGTAGCAAACTAGGGCTACAAATGTTTGAATTGTTATCTTGCTCACTCCAAGCACTATTTTAGCACTTAAGGCATCTACTAAGAAATTTACACGTAAAATTAAGTAGTGTGGGGTCCATATCAGATCTTTATATCACTTTGAAGGAATTATAGTTGAATAAAACTAAAATAGAGCATTTTTTCTGATATATCAATTATTTTACAAATGAACTTTTAATTTTATATCACGGGCAAAGCCGTGCGGGTACCGCTAGTATATTTAATAAAATTCAAAAATAGCATCATGTTAATAAAATATATGGCTGAGTGAAACTTTAAATAGAGAGCAATTTCTCAGTTTGAGATTAACTGCAGACACAAATTTTGGGTCATTCCATAGTAACTCAGGTTACATGGCTAGGCACATATACTTGTGCACATATCCTGGTTTTACACTTATTCTGATGAAAAAATTTTTTTTTGAAAGATTAGTGAATGTTTTTAAATTTAAAACAACTTTTAACTTATTTAGGAAATGCAAAATATGTTAATACATACAATAATTATTAACCAACAAATTAATTTCTTTTGGTAACTCAGGTTACCTAAAATGACATCTGACACACTTTGTTCACTAAGAACTTGAAATTCTGCTCTCGTTAAAATTTTTGATTGCTACAAAGTATTGTAGGGTCATTCCATAGAAATGTCAACCTCGGTCAAAGAAAAAAAAATTACCGAAGTGAAAAAGGTATTAAAAAATGAATAAATAAATAAAATAAATAACAATTGTACAACATAAGAAGTTTAAAAAAATTGAAAAAGCATTGTAATTATCACTGAGATTAGCCATAATAAATAGTTTGTAGTGTGTCTACTGCTTGTTATTCGATGGTTACGTTAGTCACACTCCATCTTGAGTAAAAGTGACACTTAAGACTAAAAAAAGTTAAGATTTAATAAATGTGTTTTATCTTTTTAAAGGCCAACTTTACACATTTTTCAAATAGATCATTAAATTTTTAACACTTGCTTAACTTTGAGAAATTTTTGCCATACAACATGAGCATTCATTTTCCGGGTTGGAAACATGTTACGTTAGTCACGCTGCTATTTTGGTTGAAAAAATACCTACTATCAGTCATTTTGTTTTAAAGTCTTAGCAGAAATGATACATAGATACCATGTACATTGTAAATCCACCAGCATAACTAAAAAAATATTTTTTATTCTTCAAGTTACAAGTAAAATCAGTTACAAAATCAGCTCTGAATGTTACGTTAGTCACTATGGAATGACCTTGTACATAAATCTATAGATTCTAAGCTACTTTAAAACTTACATTTGAATGTAAACAACTACATCGAGTTTTTTTCATTAATCATACACTCACAAAAACTCTTTCAATATTACTTTTTTTCCTAGTAATTAATTTAAGCTATCTGAAAAAAACTGTTGCCAATAAAATTTCACATATTTTTGACAATATCAAATCAAAATTGTCCAAAAATTTTTTTGAAAAATGACTTGCATGTTCCACTTTCTATGGAATGACAGATTTGTGCTTAGAGGGGCAGTATACTCAAGTATCAATGATTTATACACAAATCATTTACAAAGAATTAAAAAAAAATTTGATTTGAAAAAAGAAGAAAACATACAGTGGTAATAAAAGCTGATTATAACTAAAATTGATTGAAAACTAAAACTAAAATGTTTGGATGAAAATATGCTGCTTTTGGATGCAACATTAAGTACAAGAGTATAACTGGAAAAACCAACGAAAGAGGAAATAAAACAAGCTCTCTTTTACACTTACTTGATGACAAAATTCTTTAACTGTCCTGCCTCCTTCAATAAAATTACTAAAAAAGGCTTCTTCTTTCTGCAAGTAGCCCGAGGTTATTAATCTGCAAAAAAATACAAAATAAATTAAAACGCTCATTCAAGGATAACTAAAGCAGGGATATAATAAAACTAGAACACTTGATATTGTTATCATCCTTTTTTAAATCAACTCAGTACATTTTTAAACTTTCTTGATTTAAGCAAAGTATAGCGAATGCAAAATCATTAAATGTTTGAAGAGACATAGAAAACAAAACAAATTTTTTTGAACCTTTTAACAATTTAAGCACCCTGTCTCCCATTTCAGGAAGCCCCAAATACATTTTTTTTTCTCTCCAAAATATTAAGTTAGACATTTTTAAAATCAAATTCAATTGAATAACTTAGTTCCTAATTTCATTTTAACATTTTTATCAAAATTTTCTATGGTAAAAAGGCGAAATTTTACCCCACGCCCGCTTAAAGGGTTAAAGTAGGAAACAAAAATACTTGTTTCTTTCTTTCACCTAACAGCCAAGTCAAGTGTTTCTTATATTGGTAAAAATAGTGACTTTAAACTAAGATTTTTTTAATAAAAATCTTTGCTAATTGACTTCACTTATTTATGAGCACTTAATATTACTAGTTTATGGTTAGTTTCATACTTGAATGAGTTATTACCAGAAAGGTTAATGTAATGTGTCAAAAGATTAAAAAAAATAAAAAAAAATCAAAAAACAACAAAATGTAAATTTAGTGTTTCACTTAAAGTAAAATTGCTTTGAATAGTGTAGTAAAGTAAAAATTCGAATTAGTTTTGCACTGTGGTACTTAACTTTAATTCATTGAACATAAATAAATAAAAAAAAAAAGTTTACCAATTGTTCAATACTGTCGTCCCTGCTTAATTGGGTAATGGATAAAAGAATACCCTGCTTATGCGAATAAAACATCTTGTAACCGAATATTTCCCATGCCAAAGACACAATGTTAAAAGATCCTTGCTTAATCGAATAATATTTCTTGGAAGCAACAGTATTTGTTTAAGCGGGGCGGCCAGTATTTAAATTTGCTCACTATTGGGTTGCACAATATTAAAGTATTTGGCAAACACCTGTCATTATCAATCTCAGGAGGAATAATGCTACACTATTCTGGCCGATTTTGCCAATTTCTTTTTAGAGGACTAATCCAAAATGCACCCAAATTTCAATTTGCTTCTTTACTTTAACATAAAATAAATCTTTTTGCACTGCAAGAAATGAACTGTTGTTTTTACAGTATAATCCTGTCGGTAGAGTAATTAGTACTACTAGTTTAAAACTAAAATACACAGTAATAAACTGAAATTAACAATTTTATAGTTTAAAATCGCAAAATTAGATGTATTACACCGGCAGCCGAGGTTCCAGTTTAAAACTGAAAAATGCACAGAAATAAACTAAAATTAGTAATTTCGCAATTTATAATTGCAATGCAGCAATTTTAGCTTATTAGTGTAAAATTGGCAATTTTACTAATTACAGTAAAATTTGCGATTTTCGCAGTTTGTTACTACAGTCAAAACCTGCTATAACGGACTCTCAATGGTTTAGCTTAGAAGATCGTTATAGCCGAGGGTTCGCTACATCCAATTCTAGGAAAAAAAGAACCTCAGTTTCGCTAAATACTTCTGGAGCATTTCACGGTATTTGTGACATAGGGGTGTTCGTAACAAAACTTTTTAAAAGTTAAAAATTTTTATAAAAAGTACATTCTAAAGTATATGAATATCATATTGTTTTCATAGTTAACTTTATAATATGTTTATAATTACACTCAGAACATTGAAAATGCAATTTTCACTGTTACGGACTCTACATTGAATTTTTCTTTACATCTGGCTTAAACCGATTTTTAAGCCAAAACGGGTACTTGAGACAG